>VMDO01012287.1:0-62883 GCA_007922755.1 Pedetes capensis | reverse complement strand
GCCCCCAATCTATTGCCCTGGGTCTCTATCCTGTCTGATTTTGGTTGGTTTGTTGGTTGGTTGGTTGGTTGGTTGGGTTTTTTTTTTTTTTTTTTTTTTTTTGCCACTTCTCTCTGTACTGCCTCTGTGTTCTAACCATTCAACAGGAGCACTCTAACTGGCTAGTTGACTTCCCTCGTGCAGCCTGCTCACAATCTACCTGCTTGAAGCCACACATATGGCCACTCTCAGATTTCTAGCCACCATGCCTGGACATATCACTATTACATATTGAAAGCATACTTTGCCAACACCCTATCTAAACTGTAACCTGCTTTTGCTGTTGGTCCACGTGGTTTTGTAGAGTTAACTTTGGAGTCAGGCAGTCCTGAGTTCAAGTCCTTGATTCTACAAATCCCAGCCATGTGGTCTTGAGAAATGGAATTATCTCTCTGAACTTGTTTTCTTATCTGGAAAGGAAATGGAGAAAAATGCTTATCTTATCAGATCAGACAGAATTAAATATGATCTATTTAAACTCCGAGTGCAAAGCATTAGTGTACATCAAGTATTTAATCAACAATAGGCATTTCTTATCCATCTTGGGCATCTTTACCACCTCCCACTGCTGAGATACTAATTTTATTTTGGTACTTATATCTAAGCCCATTTCTACCACTTCTATTCTGATCTTGGGGAAGCACAGGGGATGGATATACAGAATAGGGGTCAAGTTCTGAATTCTGGTCCACGCACACTCTCCAAAAGCGATACCTTAACAACAACTTTGCAAAAGTGGTATGCCAACTGGATACGTGTTAGGCCTAAGGAGAGACAATGTGAGGAGAAGCAGTGTGAGCACAAGGCCTTGAGAGAGTGTTCCCTTACCCATGGGCCAGAATAGCAGGACGTGCCTCACCATCTCCACCCCATCTGGGCATCATTTCCATTGGTATCAAAAACCAATTTTGCACATGCCTCTATTGTGTAATAGAGCAGAGTTCCATTGACCTCAAATATGGCCTTGACTTGACATCCCCATGAACTCTAAATGAGGTCTATATTTTAAAAGTGGTGTTTCCTGACATTCATTTACTTACCCTATAATTTACCAATCAAAACAATGTGTACATTTCCCAGACAAGTAGTAATAGAGATCATTCTCTGCCTCCATTTTCTCCTTCCCTCATACCTTCATTGCTTACTCAATGAAGTCCAAAGTTCTAAGCCCAGTGCAGAATGTTCTACATGATCAGACTCAGTAACCTCATCTCATGCCACCTTCCCATCCTTACACCCTCTGCGGCAATCATGCTTTTATTGCTTTTATTCTTGTCGTTCTAGAACTTTCCTGCCTCCATTCCTTTGTATGTACTATTCTCTCTCCCTGCATCTTCTCTCCCCAATTCTTTGCCTGTCAAGCTTCCACTCAAATTTAAAGATGCTGTCTAGAGGTCATTTCCTCTAGAAATCATTCTCTTTCCTTCTCCCACGTTGGCTCAGTGCACTCCTTCACTCTCACAACATTTGTTCATGGAGTGGCAAAGTGCTTAAGCCATACTGCAGTCAATCGTCTATGGATGGTCAGCTTCCTCTAAGCCTTTGTTACATGAAGTGTTAGAAATACAGCATCTCTAGTCACACTTCAGACCCACTGAATCAAAAATTTTCCTTTAACAAGATCCCAGGTGGTTCTCCTGCTCATTAAAGTATAAGAAGTCTTCCTTAATAGACAGACCAGGAGGAATTTCAGGAAGTGACATCTCTGAATCCCCAGCAATAACATGGTTCTTCACACATTGCAGGGGCTGAGTTTGGCACTGTGCCTATGCCCGATTCCCCACCTGGTCTCGTGGATTGGGTTCCCATTCCTGGGAAGAAAAGATCAGACCCAGAAATTATCCTTAAAGGAGGCCTTGTACAACTCCTGCCGTAAAGGTTTATGGGGTCCATGTGGCAGAGAGAAGACACTCTTCACATCTCTAGATCCAGCACTGCTGGGTCATGGGGCACTACATTTGATCCTCAGCTCCCTTTCTAAGGAGTGGGCCACCTCAAAGGAGTCCACTGTAAAGCACATGTACAAGAACTCCAAATAACACTTGAGAGATAACTATAGGAGTCAAAGGTCCTCCGTGAGCAAATGGGAGTAAGAGTGGTATGGTAGGTACAGTAATGGCTCCCTAGCTATGTCCACATCCCAGTCTCTAAAATCTGCGGTTGTTGTTTTATATGGCAAGATATCCATGTGGACCTAATGTAGTCAGGGCCTTACTATGTAACCCCTGCTGGCCGCAATGGTCCCTATTAAAGGGAGGCAGGAGGATTGGATTCCAAAAAGTAAGACAAATGACCAGAGACACAGAAGGTGAAATGACTCAAGGAGAGGCAATAAACCAAGGAACGAAGGCAGGTTCTAGAAACTGGAAAAAAATGCAGAAATCTCTTCTAGAGCCTCCTGAAGGAGCCAGCCCTGCTCCTTCCTGAGTTTCACCCAGTAACAGATGGGGAGCCTCTAGCCTCTAGACCTATAAGGAAATAAATACATGTTGTTTAAAGCCACCAAGTTTGGGACAGTTTTTCACAGCAGCTTAGAGAATTAACAAAAGTAGGAAATCTGAGTTATTCATCAAGGACAACTCCTTTACACAGGCTGGAGAGTGTGATAAAATCTGGGTCACCTGAGCTAAACTCCCATAGTCCTAAAGTGCCAGGTTTTATTTCCATTGATTTGTTCTGAGAAATTTCCACAAAGGAATACACTCCCTTGAGGGGAGGAAAGAAAACATGCAGTTGGTTCTGTCTTGATTTTCAAAAGATTTAGCATTTTTCCAGTGGATTTACTACTCCATACAAAAATATTTTCCCAACTGCATCTTCCTAGCATAAGCCCCCAAGTAGTTCTTGAGAGCCAAAATTTCCAAAGAACAACAATGAAGTTGTCATTCTGTGTTGATAAATCGAGAGCTGGGATCTCTGGAGGCTTGGTGGGGAAAGCCAGTCATCGTAACTACTCAGTGAAAGTCCCTGGGGCCATCAATGCAGAAAACCAGTAGCTTATATTAATAAATCAATACCTTCCCAGAAGAACTTAGTTATATTTTATCTTGTTGGTTTATGGGGAAACCTTAAAGAAAGGAAGAAGGGGGAGGGGGAGAAGAAGAAAGCAATGTCAGATCTGTCTAGACCATGAAATGCACCTGATTATGATTCTGATGGCCCATTTGAGCTATTCCCTTTGAAAAATTTCATTAAAAGTGAGGGTCTCAGCAGCTTTGGATTTCATATGGCATGAGCCTCCCTTTGGAGAGCTAACAATGGTCTAGATGCCAGAGAATCCCAACTGCTCAACAGTTTCCTTGGTGTCCACAACTAAAGCTACTTTCTCAATGTCTCTGCAAATCGCATTACTTTAGCTACGGGTAGCTGATTCCAAGCCCCCTGGAAGAGGCTTCTCCTGAGTTTTCAACCCTAGAAATAAGTGGCAGTGGGCCCACAATTCTTCCTGTGAAAGGGAATGCCCATCTTACCTGCCTGGAGCAGTGTCTCAGATGGAGGGTAGCTGGGAGGGGAATGGGAAGGGACTGCTCATTCAGAGGCTAAGCCAGCCAGAGTGGGGCTGATCCAAGCCTCCAGAAGGAATGACAGCTTAATTCCTGCAACCCCCCCACCACCACCACTGGGAAGCCATGGCAGGGGTTAATTAATTTCTTCTCCAGTGATTCTCTGGGAGAGTTTGCATTGGTTCATAGCTGTGTGGACCCAGAACACTCCCTGTATGAGACCTAGGGAAGGAGGCAAAATGAGCTTCTATCTGCTTGCTCCATTGGTAACTGGGTTTCTCCTTTTCTGGATGGGCTGGGATTTAGCTCAGTTGGTAGAGCCCCACTCTGTAGTCTCGGAGGTCCTGTGTTCGATTCCCAGCGCTGCAAAAATGGTCCGAGGCAATCCTAAAACAATCAGCCATTGAAAACCCTATGAGGGTTGCTATGAGTCTGCAATAACAACAACAAAACATTTCTGGAGATTAGTCAGGTAACTCACTGCCTATGCTTAGAAGACTCAGCAGCCAGGGCAATCTTCAGGGAAACTGCAAAATAGACCAGACTGGCCACAGCCTTGTCCAAACAAGCCTTTCAGGGCCCTTTCTTCTTAAATATGTCCTCCACATCTCTCAGATCTTGGCCCTTCCAAATTAATCTAGGTGAAACTTTAGATAATAACTTAAGCCCCTATTATGTTTGATATACACGTGTGTGTGTGTGTGTGTGTGTGTGTGTGTGTGTGTGTGTGTGTGTGTGCGCGCGCGCTCTATGATAGAGGCTGGGGAGAAAAGATGTAATAATGGACATGACATGTACTAAGTATCTAATATGTGGCACATGCTATGCTCATTTACAATCACAACTCTATAAAAATAGCTCCTGGCCCTATGGTATAGAAGTAAAAAGTGAAACTCAGAAAAGTTAAATAATTTACCCAGGACCTTATACCTGGTAAGTTATGGACAAAGCAAGAATTTCAACCTGGTCTGCCTGACTCCAAACCTGTGTTTTTTTCTGTACTAGCTATGTGCCAGGAATCAGGAATTTAAAATAGCACTAGAAAACACTAAGTCCAAATCCTA
Organism: Pedetes capensis; assembly: GCA_007922755.1. Classification (NCBI taxonomy): domain Eukaryota; kingdom Metazoa; phylum Chordata; class Mammalia; order Rodentia; family Pedetidae; genus Pedetes; species Pedetes capensis. The sequence goes on along the minus strand of VMDO01012287.1, from coordinate 58,277 downwards.
GCTTCACTATTTAGTAATCGTATGACTTTGGGCAAATTATTTAAATTCTCTAACCCTTAGTGTTCTTATCTTTGAAAGGGGATGATAAAAATAGTATCTACTTCATAGGAATGAGGATTAGACATTTATACATTGTTTCATACAGTACTTGCTGTCATAATTTCTAAAAAAAAATATTCGGTACATGACTGGGGCTGGGATTTAGCTCAGTTGGTAGAGCACCACTCTGCAGTCTCTAAGGTCCTGAGTTTGATTCCCAGCACCGCAAAAATGGGAGAAGGATGTGGCAATCTACTCCCAAGGCAACTCCAAAACAATCAGCCATTGAAAACGCTATAAGGGTGGCTATGAGAGCAAAAGATCTCTTTCGAGTATTGAAAAGCAAAGATGTCACATTGAAGACGAAGGCGTGTCTGACTCATGCCATGGTATTTTCAGTCGCATCATATGGTTGTGAAAGCTGGACATTGAACAAGAGAGACAGAAAAAGAATTGATGCTTTTGAATTGTGGTGCTGGAGACGTCTATTGAATATACCATGGACTGCCAAAAGAACCAACAAATCTGTCCTAGAAGTACAACCAGAGTGCTGCTTGGAAGCAAAAATGGCCAAACTGCGTCTTACATATTTCGGACATGTAGTCAGGAAGAACAATCCCTGGAGAAGGACATCATATTTGGAAGAGTGGCAGGTCAACGCAAAAGAGGAAAACCCTCCACCAGATGGATTGACACAGTGTCTGCAACAATGGGCTTAAACATAAATAAGATGGTTTGCCTGGTACAGAATCGGCAAGTGTTTCGATCTGCTGTACATAGGGTCGCTATGAGTCGGACTCGACTCGGCGGCAACTAACAACAACAACAAATGAGTCAGACACCGACTCGACGGCACCTAACAACAACTACATATACGTGACTGTCTTTCCATGCTGTTCTCAAGGATCTCACCCTCTAATCGTGAGTCCTTTACCAACACACCTCTTCCTATTGAAAATTTTGGTACTTGTGAATTAACTTTAGAAGATCGTTCTCCAACCATAAAAATCTCCACTTGAGCACTCTTCAGTCACTGAAGGTCATAAAATTGGCCAAATCAAGCTAAAGCCCTCATATGTTGTAGATCACTTTTTCCTAAGACAAAAGAGATGAGCTGGGCACCATGGCACATGCCTATAATCGCAGCAACAAGGCAGGAGGATTGCAAGTTCAAGGCCAGAGGCAGCCTGCACAATTTAGCAAGAACCTGTCTCAAAATAAAAAATAAAAAAGAGGGCCTGGGAGTGCAGCTTAGTGGTGGAATGCCCTGAGTTCAAACCCTGAGTAAGTAAAAAGAGAAAGAGAGAAAGAGAGAGAGAGAGAGAGAGAGAGCAAGAGCGAGAGCGAGAGCGAGAAAGACCCCTGGGTCTCTTATTTCTACTTATAAAAAATATCTATTATTGCTTTTAACTTGTAATCATGTACCATTGGTGATCTCTTCAGAAAGTAAATGATTTTTATGTTTATTGTTCTACTAAACATATAACTACCTTAGCAGTTGTTGTGTGTGTGTGTGTGTGTGTGTGTGTGTGTAATTACTTACAATCTCAAGATCTTACTCACTTTAACTATAAATTCTTGAGTTCAAAAATTGTGCCTTCCCTTGCCAGGATGAATTAAGGAGCCATAATTTCTCCCCAGGGATGCCTGCAGTAAAGGAGGTGACAACCTGCAGTGCTCCTCAAAATGTTAACACAACTGCACCACCAGCAAGAGAGCATCCTGGCAGTATCCTGTAACACTTGAGGAGCTTATGTCCTATGCCAGGTTAATCCCATTCTTTGCTATGTATTTCAGAAAAATTCTCCCATAGCTCCATCAGTGCCTACCCAAGAGAATGTTCAATCTGGTCTCTTGTGACAGTGAAGAGTTGGGGACAAATTGGCCATTCATTAAGAGGGAAATAAGGAAAATGTGGTGAATACTATGCAGCAGGCAGAAGCAATGAATTTGACTTAATTTCAGTAATGTAGATAGATCATAGAAAAAAAGTGAGGTGAAAAGAAATAGAGTAAGGTTTGTGGTACAAAATCATTATATAAACTAAAAGCATCTCTACACATGAGATAGCATGACTTATTTTACGCAGGTACATGAATATTACTGCTGAGATATATGCAAGGGGACAGTTATCACCCAATGAAGATAGGGTGTGCACAGAGGGGTTTGATGAACTCTGGTCTTCCATACCTCAGGGCCAGTCAATCTAAACAAAACAAGAGCAAGGTGCAGGTCAACTGCAATGGACATAGAGAAGAAAGCACAATTTATCCTAATTTGAAATCATCAAAGTTTCATGAAAGTCATCGCTATCTTGCCTCTAGGGGACAGAATTTACCTGGGCAAATGTAGTAAAGACCTTTGAAGGCAGAGGTAATTGATTTTAGCAAAGGCTCTAAAAGAAGGCAGAAGTCCATTGTGGAAAGTACATACTCCATAATAGTAGTGTCTACTGTGTGCATGTAGAAAGGGGTTGGAATGGACTGGCTGAAAAGGTCAAGAAGTCTAAAGACTAGAGCAGTTTAGGCCTTGGAAGCCATTCTGAAGACCATATTTTGTAGACAATGGACAGCCAGTGAATGCTTTGAGAAGTGATGCATAGTTAAGAAAGTTATTGTGAGAGCTGAGCTAAACGTAGATGGAAGAGGAAAGAATATAGTCAGAGAGCCACATTCTTGTGTAGAGCAGAGTCACAATGGACATTTGTTAGGAACACAGAGTCCTGAACCTTACTCCATTCCATTGTACCAGAAAAGACTGAGGTAGAGCCCTGGAATCTACACTTTTAAACTACTCCCCTAGGTGACACTTAGCTCACTGAGGATTAAAAACTGTGTCATTTTAAACCACAACTGCATACTAAAACCAGTTGAGGAGATTTAAAAATTCCTGACAGCTGGGCTGATCAGCAGAACAATTAAACTGAAATCTCTGGGGGTGAGGCCTGGGCATCAGTATTTGTAAAACTCCTCAAGTCATAGCAATGCGTGGCCAAGGGAGAGAGCAACTGCACCCCAGCAAGCCTTCCTTAGAAAACTGCAGAGCCAGCAGGACTTCCCCTCATTCTATCTTCGCTTAATCTCCAGCCAATTTGATTCTCTACTTAATTGGATCAAAGCCTCAGGCTCTAAATCACTTATATTAAAAATAGAAATTACCCAACCTTTTATTTCGAGAACCCCTAGGCACATGGTATAGTACTTTTCCATGCCTGGTCTCAGGCAATTGACATTTGATTATCATAAAAAGGATAAATTTGGAATTAAATAAAAGTAGCAAGATCTCTGCTCTAGTTTAGTCTGATGAAATGCTACAATAAGAGGAGGTAGAATGTGCCACATACCATGTATATTGATTATACCTTGAAATCAATACATAAAGAAACATGTATGGATATTTAGATGCATGGTTCAACTGAAGGTGACAGGAATGGGTTTGAAGTAAAGAAAGCAACGTACTGGATTTGTAACCCTGAACCACACTAGGACACATAAATTATACCTTAAAATTCGATTATTTATTAGTCAGAAAACAGACTTCTGCTTTAAAATGGCACCAGGCTAAAGTTTCCTGGGGTAACCTCCCTACCCTCACACTAAAGTATCTAGAGAGAGACAGAACTGACAAGGAAACTTGAAAATTCACGTAAACCAAACAACAACTGGCAACTCTGTGTCAGGATCTGAGAAGACTTTTCATTAAATAGAAGGAAATAGGATATATTTTAAAAATCCAACTGACCTCCCTCAGTTATCGCAGTTAATCTTTCATGTGTAAGCAAGCATCTGTCAAATTAGGTTCTAAAATTAATACTGGATACTGAAGCTGGTGAACAAGACAGTTTAGAGATGATAACCAGGAGAATACTGATTATGTACACACATATGTATGTATATAATCAATAGTAAAACACATGCAATAAGATGGGAGTGGTGGCACATGCCTATAATCCCAGCATGCAGAAGGCAGAGGCAGGAGGATCACCAGTTTGAGGCCAGCCTGGGCCACATAGTGTGTTCACCGCTGGCCTGAACTATGTGATGAAATACTGTTTCAAAAAAACCAAGGCCTAAGGATGTAGTTTGGTGATAGAGCACTTTCCCAACTATATGCAAGGCCCTAGGTTTGATCCTGGGTCGGATGGCAAGGGAACCCACAAGATAACAGTAATGAAAGAACCTACAGACACCGGGTCTTTGAATAAAAATATTCTGTTTACTACTGAAAACAATCTATAAAAATGACTTCTCTACTGAAGTCCCAAGAGGAGTTTTGTTTTACTTTGTTTTTTTTTTTTTTTTCTTCCATCTAGTTTTGTTTTGGAATATGGCAAAATGAATCTAAGGGGTTAAAAATAATCAAAGGAGAAGTACCAAGAAAAACTGACAAGAAAACCTTTATCAGATTTTCAACTTTAGTAAAGAACTATAAATAAAAATAATAGTAATAGCCCAAGAATGGAATCAATGGGATAGGATAGTAAGTATATAAATATGAAAATTTAATACATGTTTAAATGAAACATTTCCAATTAATGTAGAAAACATTAGGTTAGTTTTCTGAGAAAACAAAATTAAGAACTCTTATCCTTACAGTAACCCTGGGGTTTAGCTCAGTTGGTAGAGTGATGTTCTGCACTCTCCGAGGCCCCAAGTTTGATCCCTAGCACAACAAAAATGGAAGAAGCACCTGGCAACCCACTCTTGAAAGAATCCCAAAACAATCAGCCATTGAAAATCCTATGGTAGCAGAGAAGCACTGATGCAGTACTGGGTATGACTCAGTGTCAGGGACTGTTTCATTCTGTTGTACTTAGGGTCACTATGAGTGGGATCCAACTCAACAGCAGCTAACAACAACAAATCCTTACACTAAGTAGAATTTTAGGTAAATGAAGTATTTAAATATTTTAAAATGAGAAAACATCTTTTAAGTATATCATGAAAAACATAAATCAAAAAATAAAGACCAATAAACTTTATTACCTAAAATTTTTTTATTTCAGCATGGAATAAAAAGGAAGAAGAAAGAATTGAAAATCCTGCCATGAACCAACATCTATAAGGACCATTCCCCTTGTGTCTGTCAGCTTGTCATGCAATGGGGGCTTGCTTGTTACTGTGAGGCCGAAAGCTATGCCACCAGTATTTCAGATACCAACAGGGCCATGGCGGACAAGTTTCAGCTGAGCTTCCAGACTAACACAGATGAGGCAGAAGGACCTGGCAGCCCACCCCTAAAACAATTAGCTATTGAAAACCCTACAAGTAGCAGAGAATCCCTGTCAAAAATAATGCAAGAAAATGAGCCCCTCACACTGGAAGGCATTCGGAAGATGACTAAGGAAGAGTTGTCTCTTCCTCAAACTTTCAAACCTTCAAAGTAGAGTCAACCTTAATGACGGGAATGAAGTAGAGCCCCTGGGATCTCCATTTGCTCATGTGGCCTGACTCAAAAGTAAGAAGAAACATAGTGTCTGTAACAATGGGCATAAACATAAAAAGATTGTATGTATGGCACAATGTTGGGTAATGTTTCATTCTGTTGTACACAGGGTCATTGTGAGTCAGATTCGACCCAATGACACCTAACAACAACAACATAAACATCACACAAGACATCAGTGTTTGGAGAGGTCAATCCATGTAGCTTAGGCCGCATTTCAGATCCTATGGGACTCTTTACTCCCTCTTTGGGATTTCCATGCCTACCAAGGGCTCACATTCTCAAGTCCACTCCAAAACTTTTTAAAAATATCCTTGATCTAAGTCCATATACACCTCCCTCTTCTTTTAATGATAATTTGGTTACTTTTCTTTGATTCCCCTAAAATCTTATTAAAGGCATTTATATGTTTAACACAATTTATTGAAAGTTCAGATTGAGACGAGGTATACTCAAAAAATAAAATTAAATATTGGCTATCTTTGTCCTAAAAACTCCTTTTTATACTCCAGCACTTGGAAAATATAATTAACAATTTCTATAGACTTCAGCTCCTTGCTGTGCTGTCTAGCCCCTTCTTTCATACTATTTCTTTTCACCTCTTATACACTCACTTTTCTGCTTTTTCTTACTCCCCAAATTTCTATTTTATTGTTAAATGTCATATGTATTTTAAAAATTCACAAAACAAATAGAAATCATCTAGGCCAAGACGGACATCATTGGCACTTTAGGAGACACACACACACACACACACACACACACACACACACACACACACACTTTTTCCATCACAACCACCACTCCATCTGCTGTGTTGTTGTTAGGTGCTATCAAGTCGTGTCTGACTCATAGAGACCCTCATAGGGTTCTCAATAGCTGATTGTGTTGGAATTGCCTTGAGAGTGGATTGCCACGTCCTTCTCCCACTATTTGCTATAAATACCCAATATTCTAAGATTGTTAGTCATTACTTCCTTTTTCTTACAATTTTTCTCCCTAAGCAAGCCTAAACCACATAACTTTCTTTTTGAACTTTTATTCATGGAATAATAATAGATATGTTCTCTGTGTCCCAATTTTCTCTCCTGAAACATGTTGAAAAGCTTTAACCATGCTGGAGCATGTAGCTTAAATGTGTTTATACTCACATCTGTATATTTTTTCATATCATTATTTATTTATCTATTCTACTATTGATGACTATTTGAATTTATTCCCACTTAGGGAAATAATAAACAACACTTCAATGAATGTTATAGTGTCTATACATAGGTGTGTGCGTGTATGTATACATACATATACACATATATATGTGTGTGTTATATATATACACACACATACATATATTTGTTGTTGTTAGGTGCCATCGAGTCCAGTCCAACTCATAGTGCATGTCTATACATAGGTGTGTGTATGTGTGTGTGTGTGTGTATTTATTTATTTATATATTTGTTGTTGTTGCTGTTGTTGTTAGGTGCTATCAAGTCATCTGACTCATAGTGACCCTCACAGGGTTTTCAATGTCTGATTGTTTAGGGATTGCTTCAGGAGTGGATTGCCACACCCTTTTCCCATTTTTGTAGTGCTGGAGATCAATCCTACATCCTCAGAGGGCACAGAGCAGCACTCTACCAACTGAATTAAGCCCCAGCCCCATGTACATATATAATATGCTATATATATATACATATATATATATGCATACTATGAATAAATTTTCTAGGGATATGAATACATATGCTACATATATTTAGGAGAAAGACCTAGCAACCCACTCCCAAAACTCATTCCACCATTGAAAACCCTATGAATAGCAGAGAACAAGGGACAATAGTGTTTTGACTGTTGTATGTAGAGTCTCTATGAGTCAGATATTGACTTGACGGCACCTAACAACAACAACAACATACATTCATTTCCCTGGGTCATAGGGTATGTGTGTCAATGCTAGGCATATTTACATAAAGGTCATATGATCCCATCAGTAATTTATGAAGATTCCTAATGCTTCTTATCTTCAAAAACAACTGGCATCGGCAAGCATTATGATAACTGTATTTTTATTGATATTTTGATTTACATTTATCTGATTTCCAATTAGGTTTTTGAAATTTTTCAGATATTTATTGTCCATTTGGATTTCTTCTTTTGTGAATTGTCTGTTCAAATATTATGGCCATTTTTAATTGACTGTCTGAACTTCTCTCTCAATTTGTAAGAGTTCTTCATATATACTCAATACTAATCCTTTGTCAACTATATGTGTTTCAAAAAAAATCTCCTCCTTTTCTCTTTTATTATAATATCTTTGGTTTAACATTATCCATTACTCCACTGCACATGACTATGCATTTGTTTCACTGCTTTGTTACAAAGTACACCCTCATTGTGTATAAATTAAATGACTCCTCATAGTATTTTCCTAAGCAAAATTAACTTCTCACTTAAAATACTCTCATAGCAAATGTTTCGAGAATTTAAACATTTATCCCATTATACAAAACTAAAATGCAATTCTTATGAGATAGAAGGTTAACATCCAGAGTACACACAAATGTACAAAAAGCTTAATATAATGATAAGATAAAGCCAGAAATCATACTAAAATGGGCAAAAAAATAGCAATTCATAAAAGAAGACATATTAAATATCAATAAACATACCTGTTTTATACTATTGGAAAAAATGTAAATAAATATAATTTAATATAACCATTCATCTTTTTCTCAGTATTTGGGCTTGCACTCCAGGGCTTGTACATGCTGGACAAGTGTTCTACAACTAAGCTGAACCCAAGTCACTTTTTTTAATTACTTATTTTGCAATAGGATCTTGATAAATTGTGCAGGCTGCCTCTGGCCTCAAATTTACAATCTTGTTGCCTCTGCATACTGAGTTGCTGGGATTACAGATGTGAGCCAAAGCATCTGGCTGAATCATTGATCTATAAGATTATAATCTGTGTTAGTGAGATAATTAGAAATGGGGACTCTCATGAAGTGAATGGAATATGAATATATTTGAACTTGTAAGAAATATCTGATAATATTTCTCAAAAAATAAGTCTAACATCCATACCTTTCAAATCTGAAATCCACCTTCTTAAACTTTATCTTTAGTAGATAATTGTCTAGATGTGAAAAGACTGTTGCAGACTGCTCTTCACTCAAGCATTATTAGTGGCAATGCAAAGAAGTGAAGTACTTGGCAGGCCCGGGCCTATGAATGGCTCTATGAGATTACACTTGGATTGTCTAATGAGGGAGTTTCTAAAGGAAGCCTGGTAGGCTAGACATTTTTTTTTTTTTGCCCAAAATATGTGGGTGACTTTTTTAAATGTGAGTTTATTGTTTTCATTTAAAAACTAGTAGACTTCACTTAAAAATCTTGATATAGGACTTATCTAGGAAAAAAAGCAATTTCAGCAGCTTTGAGTCACATATATTTCCTCATGATGACAATCTGCTGGAGTTGACTATCAATTCCCTACAGTTTTCCATTTTTTTATAGCAGGTCTGAATCATTTGTTTATGTTACCTGCCTAACACCTGCTCCATTTTAATTTATAGGCCCTATGCTAATAATTCATTATGTCCTGCTGTGGATACAAATATGTAAAGGATTTAATTTTTCTCCCTTTTAAAATAAATTCTTGCCTAATAACAAAAGTCCTTACCATGTTTGCTTTGGCAGCACATGTATGAAAATTGGAACGATACAGAGAAGATTAGAAGAGCCCCTGTGCAAAGATGACCAACAAATTTGTGAAGCATCCCACATTTTTGTTCAAGCAATGGTGCAATTGGGAGCTGCAAGTGCAGGTGATAGAGAGAAACAGATGGGGTAGTGCTGACCTCAGAGGCTGCAGTGAGAGCTAGGCACTGGACCCTTACGCTGGAACTTACAGGGTGGAGCGGGGGTGGGGAGAGGAGTAGCAGCAACCATTCATCATCCAATCACAAGGTAAAGAGAACCTCTTTACACAGGGAGGAGGTGAGACCTAGCATCCAGACAAAGCAAAGGGCAAATCTCTCAGAAAAGCGCGTGAAACATGAAAAGTCAAGCTGGGTGGGATGATACAACAGACCAAAGCCCCTCAACTGATAATTTCAAAGTAACTGGATTCTTAAAGATGTCTGACAAATAATTTAGAACTCTGCTTACAAATATGTTGAAAGATGTCAAAGATACCACCATGAGAGGAAATGATTCACTGGAATAAAAGATATTTAACTTGGAAGAAAACCTCACCAAAGAAATTGAGATCTTGAAGAAGAATTAAACAGAAATCCTTGGGATACAGAGAAAAAATAATCAACTCAGTATTACAGTAGAATCTTCACTATCCAGACTAGATGAAGGAAAGCAGGATAGCTGAGGCTGAAGAAGAGGTGGAGGACCTTATATACTCAGATGCCAAGAAAGAAAGATGAAACATTATGAACAAGATTTTCAAGAGGCTTTGATAAAATGAAGAAAGGAAATCTACAAATTCAGGGGGTTCACAAAGGAGCTGAAAAAAACATGAGGGGATTAGGAAATTTATTCAAAGAAATATTAGGTGAGAACTTCCCAAACCTAAGGCAAGATCTGGATACCTATACAACTGAAACATTCAGAATCCCAAACAGAATAGATCAGAACAGATCTTTTCCATAATACATTATAATTGGATGCTAAACATAGAGACCAAAGAAACTATTCTAATAGCTACAAGAGAGAAATACTAACTCACTTACAAAGGCAAACCCATCAAGATGTCAATTAACAGAGGAATGGACAAAAAAACAAAAATTGTGGTATATATACACAATGGAATATTACTCAGCAATAAAAAAAGAACAAAATAATGTCATTTGAAGCAAAATGCATGGAACTGGAGAATATCATCTTAAGGGAACAAACCCAGGCCCCAAAAGAGAAATACTATATGTTCTCATTCATAGGTTGAAGCTAAATCTAACTAAAAGGAAAAAACATATCAATCAGGCATATCTAAGAAGGAAAAATGAAAGCAGAGCAGAAAGAAGTGGGAAGAAGGTTAGTGGTAAGGAGTGGAGGTTGAAGAAGGGGGCAAGGGCAGGGGAAATAATGTGAAAGGATAAAGAGTGAGAGGATAATCTCAAAAGAGATAATACAATAATACAAATACATGGGAAAAAAGAGGGAGTATAACCCAAAAATGCATATGGTTTTTTTTTAACTTATATATTAATCAAAAGATTCTGTGAAATATATAAGTTGATGAAAGTGTAACCAAAAGCGATGTTAATTGCATAATGGAAATAGCGTAAACCTTATTACTCTGTTCTCCACCAACACTTAAAAATATAGGGGATATATATTGTTGTTGCTGTTGTTAATGTTAATTGACTATCTTAAAATAAAAATATGAGTTTCCCTAGTAAAAAATAGAATATTTGAAAGAATTGTTGAAAGCACAGAAATACATAAAAAGACAAAAATATCAGTAATATCATTCCATCCTAAAATAACTCTTGTGGAATCTATTTATTTTTTTTTAATTCTTTTGTCCATGTACATATAGCTTATATAAGGTTGAAACAATGTTTTGTAGTTTGGTATTTACCTGTATTACATGAACAAAGCATTGTATCAAACTATTTTCATCACTTTTAGTGCTTGCATAATATTCTATAGTATGGACATAATTTATGCAACTCTTCTAATGTTGGACAGTTACTTGAGTTCTTTATGTTTGGGGGGGTTGTTTTGATTTTGGTTTCATTGCAATAAACAGTGCTAGAGTAAATATTATTAACTATAGTTTGGTCTATTTTTGTGTTATCTATATGACCATTCACAGAAGTGCAATACCTGGATCAAAGAATATAAGCTATATAAGCATTCTTGCCTGCAGCCGTAGCCCCGTGGCATCCAATCCTGTCAGATCTCGGAAGCTAAGCAGGGTCGGGCCTGGTTAATACTTGGATGGGAGACCGCCAGGGAACACCAGATACTGTAGGCTTGGGAGAAGGACCTGGCAACCCCCTCCCAAAAATCAATCTGCCATTGAAAACCCTATGAACAGCAGAGAAGCACTGACAATCGTGTTTCACCTGTTGTATACAGGGTCGCTATGAGTCCGATGCCGACTCGACGGCACCTAACAACAACAACAACAAGCATTCTTAGGGTCCTTAATATATACAAGATTGTGAGATTGCTTTCCTAAGTTGGTAGGATCAATTTATATTTCACAATGTGAAAGTGCCCCTTTCTTGAGTCCATATATTGTTCCTCAGACATAGATACTTTGGGTCCATTTTCACCATGAAAGCTTCTAAAGTCACTCTAATTCAGCTGTTGGGGGTCATTATCCCTGTCTATATGGATCATAGCGTTAGCTTCATCAATGAGGTTCTTGCCCCACCATAAAATAAACACAGGCAGGACAGGTTCAAAGAGACTAATGTCTTCTCCAAGGTCAAGCCTATAATTGCTCATGAATGTGGAGGTGAGAAATGCAATGCTACCCAAAACGTTAGGCCTGGCCTAACTGTCTTCCTCTGTCAATCCTCAGGGCACAAAGAGCAGAGGGCCCAGAAAACCTTGCTGAAGACTTCTCTGCCCTAACTTAGCTGCACCACAAGAGTGAAAGGGATTTACAAAGCGCTGTGCTTTCAAAGACCGGCACCTCCAGATGCCTCAGCCCCAGGTACCACGGCCCCACACCAGATGTGATCCCTGGGGATGGAGGGCAGGAGAGCCTGGAGGCGCAGCTGCACATGATGAGGTCATCAGCACAATCTGAGGAATAGATGGTTCACTGGGGTAAGGGAAAAAGCATGTCACTTTTCTTTCTGCTCGTTTGAAGTCACTAAGCTTCGGGTTCAGGAGGGAATTGTTGCTCTCACTTTATTCTTTGGGAGGCGGGTGGCTGCCTGCCAGAGGCAGCTGCAGCCGCGGTCATTTGCATTGCCTGCAGTCTCTGGGTTTAGGGGGAAGCTCTTCCCTTCCTTAGATCATCTGCTTCTTTAGAGTCAGGGCCACTGCCTCACGCAGATTGTTTTCGCCCTTTAATCTTTTCCCCACCCCTCCCTCTCCCTGACTTACTACAAGCAGTTTAACAAGCCTCCCAGACAGGTCCAGCAGGCTCATCCCCATAGCCTTGAAAGCCAGCTGGCAGACAAAGGAGGAATTATTTTCATACAGTCCTGGCCCAGTGGGTGTGGGAGAGAGGCAATTTGTGGAGCACATGGGGTCTCATCTCTTTGGCTCTGTGTCCCCTGCCATCCACCCCTAGGTGCTGATACCTAGTAGCCTGGATCGAGGCTTCATCTGACCTGATGAAACTCAGTTAAGACTGCTGAACTCTAACTGGCTTGGCAAACCTGCTGGGGCCCTTCGGGGTTGGCTCCGGGAGGAGGAGCAAAGTCTCTTTTGTGCACGGGCACATTCCTGAAGTTTCACCAAGGTGATGCCGGGGTAAAACGAATGAAGATCGGGCTGCCCAATGGAGGGAAACTTGCTTTCAGTTAAATGAGGCACCTTTCTTCTTTTGGATGGTGCAGAGAAAAGAAAGCAAAGAAGAGTGAAACAGAAGGTGGACCGCGCAGGAGGACAGAGATGCATTTCTCTTTTTCTACAGAAAAACAAACAAAGAGAGAAAACTTGTTTCTAGTCAGTGTATTGCTCATTAACTGAAAAACAAATGCTTCAGGTGTCAGTTTTTAAAAAATCTCTCCAGTTAGAGGTGATTTCAGCCATTACGTTAGAAATGATACCGAATGGAGAGTAAGTGGTCCATTTCAACTTCATCTTTAAAACTCAGACTGGATAGAGGCCATGTATGAGGAAGCAATAAAAAGAACACTCAGAGAGACAGATCAGTCACTGTTGAGCATCTGTGTCCCCAGACAGGCACCATGTATTATTAAGCCCGGAGCTGATCTCCTTATTCTCAGAGAACTTTGCAATCAATAAGGCAGAGAGCTTCCTGACGATATCGGATGGACTTTGCTTCTCACCAGTGGCATTGGAGGGTCCTGAGTCTCATTATTGATGTCACTGTGAGGCATCTTGAAGGTGTTTTAAACTTTTAATTATTTTGAATGGGAGAACTTCTATTACCTGGGGCCCAAATGCCAGTATCCTCAATATTTTTCACTTCATTTTGAGAATAAAGGGGTAAAAAGAGAGAATACAGTGCAATAACTATATTACAATTATAGTAATATAATTTTGGGCTGGGATTTAGTTCAGTTAGCAGAGCAGCACTCTGCAGTCTCTAGGGTCCTGGGTGTGATTCCCAACACCGCAAAAATGAGAGAAGGATGTGGCAATCCACTCCTGAGGCAATCCAGAAAACAATCAGCCATTGAAAACCCTATGAGGGTGGCTATGAGTCAGACATGACTCGACGGCACCTAACAACAACAACAACAACAATATAACTTTATAGTATAGATATTATCCCCATTCCACAGACAAGCCTCAGACTCCACACATTTCAAACCTGGATCATCCACCACCCAACATTCCCCATGCAAGACCACAGCACACTTTCATACTGAGAGTTGTCTTCTGGTCCTGTTTCTATCACAGTGCCAGGTGGGTGAGCACATGTGGCTGTAAACACGTGCCTAGAAGCCATTCCTACAACAAGATGGCCAACAACAAAGTAACTGTCCATGGAAAGGACTTTAATTTTCACCAATCTACCCCACTGAACCCAAATTAAATCTGTCTCTAACTCACCGGCCTTAGATCACCCTAACCCCACACAACAGGAGAAAACCTAATACAGGGGAAGTGAAAGTAGAGATGGCAGTGAACTCACTGGATTTTAAATAACAACTAGAGTGCTCCTTGGAAGCAAAGATGGCCAGACTACATCTTACATACTTTGGACATATAGTCAGGAGAGACCAGTCCCTGGAGAAAGACATCCTGTTTGGGAGAGTGGCAGGTCAGTGGAAAAAAGGGAAACCCTCCACCCAATGGACTGACACAGTGTCTGCAACAATAGGCTTAAACATAAATAAGATCGTGTGCCTGGCACAGAATCAGGAAGTGTTTTGATCTGCTGTACATAGCGTCGCTATGAGTCAGACTCAACAGCACCTAACAACAACACTTTTATCAATTTTGCAACAAATGTGCAAACATCTAAACTCATTGCTAGGATGACTCTAAGAACCTCAAGAGAGACCCAAAAGCCGAAGCATCAGTAACTTCATGCTCAGGGACACCACCATTGTCCAAAGCATTTGACATTGACTTCAGAGCTGACTTCATGTTCATCTGGATAGCCTCGCTTGAAGCCTAAAGGGTTGACTGGGTTTTTGGAAACAGCCAAAGCCTTTTGGACTCCAGCGTTGTAGTTCAGGTAATGGGCCAAGCGGTGAAGTCCTATTTGAAGGTCAAAAGTGTGATAGTTTCCTTCTGCAGCTCAGTAACTGTATCTGAGCACAGTTCTCTGAAGCAGAGTATTTGACTTACAAACCACAAAATTATCCCAAGGTCATCTAACAAAGCGGCAGCAGAATCCAGTTTGCATCTCCTGATGCCCACGGTCCAGGCTGAGACTCAGCCAGTTGTCTGCGTCCTTCAAGTGAGCACAGAGCTGGAATGTCCCTTGGCCGTGTGCTCCAGACACTGGGGACTTGCTTACTCTTGCAGTGAAGCGGTACCATGAGCTCTCTCTTTGGGACAGGGTTTTTTCTTGCCCCAAAGTTCATCCCATGGCTTTCATCCCACTGCATTTGTCATCTTCAGCCTCACTGAATACAGAGAAAGAGGCTTCAACCAGCTTTCCAGAGAGGTAATAGGTTTAAACTCCACCACAGATGGCCTCCTCTCCCACTGCCAGATTTTCATCACCAACTGGTGTGGCTACTGAAATGGCAAAGACCCCAGCTGAGCTTGGCTCCTGGCCACCTCCGTGATAACAGAGACGGGCTGGGGGTGGGGATGGTGCAGAGGAGATGGGAAGGGCCCGATGGTTTGGGGTGAAGGAGAGAAAAGAAGGAAAATGTGAAATAGAGGGAGGAAAGACAGCAGGTATATGATAAATGGGAGAAGTACTTCTCAGAACAAGAATGGAAACTTAAGAATATTAAATCTGTCTGGTTTATTTACTGATTTAGTGCCTGCCTTGTTCCACAAAGGAGGGTGCCTCCTTTTATTTTGAATCGGGGCTCAACCACGCTGAAAACAACTTCTCATTCTCTTCTTTGGGGTTAGTGGGGGCGCAGGGTGACATTCAAAATTTGTTTATTGCGTCAAGCTTTTATTCTTTCTCCCTAAGTCATCAGCTGCTCCTTCCCCACCACTGTCAATTTCTTTTCCTCAAAAACACAGCAATGAAGGCAAATATGCATTTGCCATTGCCACACAGCAGTTGACTAGAATGGAGAGAAAAAGAAAAAAATTACAAAAAGAAATGAAAGAGAATAGCCGGGCGTGGTGGCGCACGCCTGTCATCCCAGTGGCTTGGGAGGTGAAGGCAGGAGGATCGCAAGTTCGAGACCAGAGGCAGTCTGCGTAATTTAGTGAGACACTGTCTCAAAAAGTAAAAAAAAAAAAAGTGGGCTGACAGTGCAGCCCAGTGGTCCAGCACTTGCAGAGCATGCAAATGCGAGGCCCTGGGTTCAACCCCCAGTACCACAAAAAGGAAAAAGAAAAAGAAAAAGAAAGAAATGAAAGAAAAAGAAAAAGGAAATACATGACTTAGCCTGTAATCTTTGGGAGATGACCAGAATCCTTGTCTAGCCAACCAATTCCATCCCATGATGTCTCTGTGTGTGTGTGTGTGTGTGTGTGTGTGTGTGTGTGTGTGTGTGTGTGCGCGCGTGCGCGCGCGCGCGTGTGCATCCATGCACAGCACATCTCTAAGCCTGGGTGAGCACAGAGCACTCAGATGTCCATGGATTGCTGGGATATATGAGGCAGAAGAAGTGTGACTAGCAGCGGTCATGGTCCAAACGATTATCAAAGAACTGCTGTCCTGACCAGGTTTTGTGCTAAACACCCCAGAGAAAGAAAGGAAGGGCTGATGACTGCTTGTTTGGCATTTCTTTGTAGTCAGGGCCTTTTCTTCCCCTGAGGTGGTTGTTGTTGTTAACCGAGGTTGTGTGAAACCCCTTCTGTGCAGAAACTGGAGGTTCTGCTTTGAAGCCAGAGGGTCTTTGTTCTTCACCTAACTTGGTGCCATTTTCGACAGGAGCATTTGAATTGAAGTCTGGTCAATGCCCGCCACCCAGAATTCACTGAGGCTGTCTGCCAGGTGGGAAAAAGCAGTTATGGCTGGGCCAGAGGGGACAGTTGGTGAGTTTCAGGCACAGGAGAAATGGGGAGGAGTTGCCTACCTATAAGAATACAAAATAAGACACTGTGAAAGCTGTGGATTGGCGATTAGTGTTCACAATTCTCCTTTGGGATTTAATTGCTTCAAAAATGAATGTTCTGGGACAGAGAGAAGGAAGGAAAGGCAAGTAAGATATATTGCTGCAATACAGAAAAAGAAAAGGCAGAAAAGGAAGAAAGTTTACAAAATGTAGTTATGATTAAACTCCTTAATAACTGTCATTGAAATAAGAATGGACTTAATAAGTATTAACAGAGAAGTTGTTTTTGGAGTTTTCCCTAAACATACCCCAAATTCAATTTTTGAAATTTATACTCAAAACTATTTTTTATAAAACACACGCATGTTAAATACTAGATTTTTAGTGCACTGGAGTAGATTTCCATCTCATCCAAAGTTAGGTTTCAAGGTTGACAAATATTGCTTATTAGAAAAACTGGCTTGAATATTTTAAATCCCCCGTTAATTACACATGTGCCTGAATAATAATTCTTTTTTACTTGTTTTCATTTTCATTGCTAGGGATTAAACTCAGAGCCTTGTACATGCTAAGCAACTGCTCTACCAAAGGGGCTATATCCCAAGCACTCCCTGAATAATAATTCTGGCCATACTACAGGTGGAGAGCTATTAACTAAAAGGAGAAACAAATCAAACAAACAAACAAAGACTGGGTTAGCAAGTCATTTTTAGTTCAGTAGCACTGTCAAATCCCATCTGTGGACAGGGAAGGGGTGGAAGTCTCTAGAGAGTTTCTACTAAGCAGTGGGTCTCACTCCCCTCCCTCTTCCCCTTTTGGTCTGTAGACTATATTTCCTTACTACATATTGTGATTCTTCAGTTGCTGTTGCAGTTAAATTGGTTGGTATAGTTCTTCTAATGGCAGGAAAGTTGTCCAGAAATTTAGTATGTAAATTCCCTCCTGGTTCAGTATATCAGAGCCATAGCACGGTGCCTCAGCCCTTGTACTAATTAGAAGATAAACTCAGGCATTGTAACATATAAGCCTGCAGGACCTCAATATATCTGTGAGCTAGAAGGCTTTATGGGGGGGCAGGGAAGGGGTTAAAGGGTCGTACCCAGGGCCTCATGCATACTTTACAAGTGTTCTACCCCTGACCTACACCTCCAGCCCCTTTTTTTAATTTTTATTTTTTCCTTGAGACAAGGTCTCACTAAATTATACAGGCTGTCTCTAGCCTTGAACTTGTGATCCTCCTGCCTCCTCCTCCTGAGTCGCTGAGACTACAGGCATGTGCCACAGCACCCAGCAACTGCGTTGTTGTTGTTAGGTGCCACCAAGTTGGGTCCGAGTCATAGGGACCCTCATAGGGTTTTCGATGGCTGAATGTTTGGGGAGGGGACTGCCATGTCTTGCTCTCATTTTTGCAGTGCTGTGGATTGATCCTGGGTCCTCAGACTCTGCAGAGCAGCACTCCACCAACTGAGCTAAATTCCAGCCTGCCAGCAACTACATGGCTTCTAAATCACCTCTTTCTGTAATGGTCCATGCTACTACAACTTCCTCTTTAAGCTGATAACACCAATTGGGTTTGAATTATCTGAGGTATCTTAGGTTGGGCTAGGGTTTAGTTCAGTTGGTAGATGCTGCTCTGCGCACACTAAGGCCCTGGGTTCAATCCCTAGCATCACTCACTCACTCACTCAATCACTCACTAAATAAATAAATAAATTAATTAATTAATTAATTAATTAATTAATTAATGGAGAAGGACCTAGCAGCCCATTCCTGAAACAATCAGCCATTGAAAACCTTATGAATAGCAGAGAAGCACTGACATAGTGCTGGGCATGGCATAGTATCAAAGAGTGTTTAATTCTGTTGCACACAGGGTCACTATGAGTTGGACCCAGCTCAAAGTCACGTAACAACATAGGTTAGTGATAGAGTCACTCAAGTAGGCAGAGATGATCAGCATATGAAACTGCTGATCTGTGTTCATTCTGGAGTCACAAGCTGCTGCTCTCACCCTGGTTGAACACCTGTAGTCCTGGACTTGGGACCCGGTGAGTGTACCAGGTAAAGATGAGCAAACACATTACCATTATCTGGAAGAAAAGAATACTTTCAAACCCAAGCTGTAGGGCAGTGAGACCTTCATTATTCATGTTTGTTGAGATGGTTTATGATATGCACACAGCAACAAACTCATGATGTGCTAAACACATATTATTTGAATCTTATTCAACATGCATTTAGTGGAGATAGGCAGAAGCTCTTTTACTAGTAACAAAAATTGTGTTCAGAAACAAATTGGTACTACTAATTTACCCTTCTTGACTGAATTAAATTCAATCTACAAAAGAAAAATTCAACAAAATATATAGAAACACATTCAGAGTTTAAAGATAAAAGAGTTAAATATTTTAAACATAAATGGAATGAGCTCCTAAAAGTTAAAAATTACTAATGTCTTTCAGTGTAACCATCTGTAAGATCACTTATATTTTTCAAACTAGAAATGAAGACACCCCAAAGGTAACTTAGCATAAGCTAGAGGAACACATATAGTAACAAAGACAATAAAACTTCTACAGTTGAACTGCTGAAAAGTCAGTAAATGAATTCACAGTTCTGCCATTTTCCAACAATATAGTACCTTGTTGAATTAAATATTTGGGTGGAAACATAAAGTAGTTATGTCTTCTATAGAATTGTACTTTTGCCTCATAAATAAGAAAATGTATAAATGTGTATTTGCTCAGTATCAGCACCAATTAGTCATCAGAGAAGATTGTCTTTTATGTGAATGTTTGACAAGGTATACTGAAATATTCAAAGTGTTGAATAACTTTTATTTAATCTCTTTGTGTACCCTGAGGTATTCGTGTTGATATTGGTGTTCATTTTGCAAAAGTAATAGTAAGTAAAGCTGTTGGTACCCTGGAATAAATTATGCAGCAGCACCAAACTGTGCCTATAGTTATTGCACTCTTCACACACATATACTGTTAGTGAAAAAAAAAAAAAACAAGAAATTTAAGCCAAGAAACTTGTTTCACTTAAGAATACACTTGATGCTAGGTACAGTGATACATGCCTGTAATCCTAGCAGCTTGGGAGGTGGAGGCAAGAGGATCACAAGTTCGAGACCAGAGGCAGTCTTGTGTAACTTAGCGAGACCCTGTCTCAAAACAGTAAAAAAAGAAAAAGAAAAAAAGGCTGGGGGTGCAGCTTAGTGGTCTAGCACTTGCAAAGCATGCAGGTGCGAGGCCCTGGGTTCAACCCCCAGTACCGCAAAAAAAAAAAAAAAAAAAAGAATACTTGATGATGTCATTTAAAAGTATTATTTTACTAAACTGGACCCTTCAGGGCACATTTTTTTTAAACCAGGTTACAAAACAGAAAGTACACACAAAAGTTTTCTTCTATGATGTCTTGAAGAAAAGTACTGGTGTGACTGGGCTGCAAACTGAACTGCTTACTTTTTTCATAGAATATCATTTTTACTTGAAAGAATGACTTACATAAAAACTATAATTATTCAAACTTGAGTATTGGCAGACATTTTCTAGAAAACGAGTGAAATAAGCCTGTCACTTTAAAGAAAACAATAGATGGTATTTGTTGTCAGTGATGATAATTACATTTCTAAGCAAAAACTGGAAATTTGGGAAACTTATCACCATGAGTTTGACAGCTTCCCAGTATTTTAAGACTCACTCTTCCACTGAAATCAGTAGTGATATTAATGACTCTTTTGATAGCTTATGATGTTGATTTTATATTATTGCTTGCATTGTTATATTATATTTGTATTGTGATTTGATATTTTATAATGATATGTATCTTCAGTTCACTCAGTAAATCAATATTATTCACATGACTAATGCCTGACGCTATAAAATAATGCCTGGTTAAAAGATCCATTCAAAGTGTAAGATGGATCAATAAATTTTTATGTGACACAGTACAAAAATGAGTGCACATTGCAGCTAACTTTTAAGAAACTACCACTTGGTAAATTGGGGGGCAGCATAAAAGAAGAATACTCACAAAGATCTAAAAAGGCTATGAAAATATTTCCCACTTTTCCAACTCCATAACTGTGTGAGGCTGGATTCTCTCCATGTATCTCAACCAAAACAACATATTGCAACTGATTGAATACAGAAGCAGATATTTTGGAGAATCCAACATCTATTAAGCCAGACATAGAGTCTTGTGGAAAGATAAAACAATGACAGTTTTCTCATTAAATTTCATAAAAATATAGTATTGTATTTAACATTTAATTGGTTTATGATTTTCAATTATCTTTTAAGAATGTCTCTAATAATTTATAGTACAATAAATATTGATATATGTAACCCTCATAAACAAAAGGTTTTGGAGGGATCTTCAAAAATATTCAGGAGAATAAAGGAATCCTTAGATCACACTATTTGAGAACTGTGACGTATGCTATTATACTTACTCCTTTGTATTTTACTCTTCTGCTCATTCATTTGTCCCCCTGACTATAGAGAACTCTTTGAGAGTAAACACTGTATCTTATTAGAATCTGTAACTATCCTCACTGACTAGTACTTAATACATACTAAACATTTATTAAAAGACTGAAAGAATACATTATTCAACTTTAATATCTGAGGTTTTCCTGCATTCTGTAATGTTGCTCTTGGTCTCAATGCCAAAAGAAATATAACTAAATACATACTTCAACAACTACAATGACTAGATTGTGGAGGAAAACCTAAAAGAACAACCACATTTTTCTCTCAGCTGTCTTCTAAGGTTATTCATAATTTACCCTCTAGCCTCACTTCCACCACACCCTGCTTCTTGCTTCACAACTCAGCAGCTTCAAACTTGTACTAAATCACACTCTTAATCATAGTCCTTAGCACCCAGAATCCACTCATTCACACACACGCCATTCCAACTCTGAAACTTTCTGATTCAAATGGGGCTAGGAAATGAGGCATCTCTATTCTCTGTGCTATGATACTACTCTCTGCATCCTTTTCATTGAATATGCCTATAATCATCTCTCTGCATGTCTGTCTTCCTTGTTAGACTGCCAGCTCACACATTTTTGCATCCTCAGTACCATGCCTAGTGTGTAATATTTAATGGATGCTTTAAATGTTAATTAGACTGAACTGAATACTTTCTACCCATGGATTTTAAAACTTAGGTATAAGTTATGCAACACCCATTCAACTTCATTTACTTTTACTGAACATTTACATATGGCAGCTGCTATGGTGGGCACTGGGAATCACAAATACCCTATACATTCTCATATCTAATCCACTCACTTTCAACAGTTTTAGAGGCCTATAAAATCAGATATGGATTAGAAGAGCCTGTGGATTGGATTCATGCAAGAGGGAGCTCTCTGGATCTCAATTCAATCTGCAGCTGATTCTAATCTGCATTTGATTTTGTTGCCCTCTAAAACTGTTGAAAGGGTATGGATTAGATCCAAGAATACAGAATATTTTTATCAGTGAGCTTATGGTCCAAAGTGAGAGACAAGTATAGAGAAACAGAAGCAGAGACAAAGTGAGAGAGATCCATAAATGGCAGAATGTATTAAGTAAGCTACAAACATGGACAAGTTTCTATAGAGCCCAGGAGAACCACATTCCTTCAGCAAATATTTAAAATACCTTCTACATAGCAAAATGCTTGTTCAACCCACTAATATCCGTCTTAAAATCATATGAAGTGACAGACATTAAATGAATGTCACACAAATAGGTATATAATTACAAATGGGTCAGGAAGAAGAAACAGTGATAAGAATTCTGTTACTGAGGACTAATTTAGATGAGTGAGGGAAAAAGGATCAGAAAAGATGCTTCCACTGCAGTGACTTTAATGTGTCACTGCAGAAATGTGTAGATGTTAACCACAGGAGTGCTGAGAGAGCATGCCAAGCAGTGAGCAGGGCCTAATTAGGCTGAGGTAGAGGCTTAACAGGAAAGCAGTTATTTGCCAACTTTGTCAGGCTTGAAAGGTGAGGTGGAGAGCTAGAGGGGCGGAGGGGGACTTTGCAGCCCAGCAAAGATGCTTGAAAAAGCGCAGAGCAGAGTTTAGTACTTCATTTTCCTCTTCTGATATGCAGAACCATGACTCTGGGTGGTCTGTATTCATCCTGCATGAGCCCTGGGAAGATAAATGGAGCCTGCTTCCTCAAGTAACTACTGCTAAGAGAAAAGTTTTCTTCAAATGTATTTCTCCATCAGCACTTTCCCCACAGGGCACCTAAAAACTTGATTTATCATAAATGTTCACCCAGCATACACATACAGTAATACAACTGTGGCATATTTAAATGTACTCCTCAGAGAAATTTGCTGGCAGGGATCACAAACCATAAATAGAGGAAAAAATTGCCCAGCTACAGTTGTTTCCAGAATGAGTAGATAGACACACACACACACACACACACACACACACACACACTCTCTCTCTCTCTCTCTCTCTCTCTCTCTCTCTCTCTCTCAGGCTACTGCCCAGGAGCTGAAACATAATTCAGAGTCACAGGAATGATTTCAGAACACCCATCCTGGAGTTGGGACAATGCCTGCCCAGGGCTGGCTCCTCATATGGGAAGAATCCCACCAAAGCCCTGTGGATTTCTTCAGCTGGTTTATTGGAGAGCAAGGAAACAGGGGCTGGTCAATTAGCCACATAGGTCCAATTGAGTAATTCAGGTAGAATACCCAGGTTCGAATGCCAGATCAACCTTTACTAGGTCTGTGACCTGTTATTTAATCTATCTCTCATATCCTCTTCTATACAATGAAGACAGAAATAATATCTATTTCACAAATTGTCTCAAGCATTAAAGGAGATAATGTAAGTCATTATTTAGGAAATTAAATATCATCTATTATTATCATGATTGTCTATGACCAATCAATGAGCCAAAAGCATTTCCAAGTCTCAGCATGCCAGGCCCCACGACCAGCTTAACTGGCCATTTTACCTCCAACTGTAACCACTTGTTTGGCATCTTAAGGACACAGTTTTTGTAATCATTCATGCTGATTTTAGCCTTCTTGCAGATAACCAAACCTCATTTTATGAAATCCTAGCCAAGCAGCCAAGCTAGAAAACAACTTGTTTTCTGCTTATTGCTCACAGCCTATATATTCAGTAAAAAATATTCTAAGAAAACCCTCTCTTTTAAAATCTAAAGCATGGTTCCAAAAGAGCTTTCTCTTCTTAGAATTTGCCAACTGCTTCCTTCACTACTCTGAACAGACACTGCAGTTTTGAGAACCCTGGTTCCCTCATCCTTTACTAGTACCCCCAGACTGGAAGCTCCTGAATCCCTATTCAGACCCAAGCACGTCCACAAGCCTCCATTTAACATCCTTTTACACCTTAAAACCAAATGCCAGCCAGGCTCACCCTGAGACTAGGTAAAGCATGAAGTAATCACAGACTTTGATATTTTTCCAACCACAAGCCCCCTCAAATGTGTCAAATATGTCCCTGAAAGAAAAGTGACTCTTACCTAATCCACAGTGGACCCAAGATCAATAGAAACCACATCAAGATTGTCCTTGGTAAGAAATAAGAAAGGCTTTCATAAGTACACTTTGGGTTTACGCGTGCCTGGAATATGAAATAACTAGAAAAACATGTCCTTTGACCTTTCCATTGGGCCTTTCACAAAACTATCTGAACACTGCAAGTGAAAAACCAGTTAGAACACTGAAACACTCTTTTAAACCTGCAGACAGCTTAATTGAAGGGGTCTGGTGAGCCGTTCGTTGTCAGGGTTTCTAGCAAGTGTTATTTCTTCCTCAGTTCCAAGAACCAAGTCTTCTGAAGTTTACACTCACACGGGATGAACAAGCCCACCATGGCATTAAAAGGGACAAAACACCTGATGTGGTTTCCTTTGAGGGACAGTTTTAACATGGGTGTGTGTCCACACTCAGACCCAGCACCTGGCAGGTTGGCACAGAGGCATGGGGCCTCCTGGAGCTCGTGTTTAAACTCCCATCGCTTGCAAAGTATAAGGTAAGTGCTGGCAACCAGCAGTCATTTATGACTGTAAACAAATGGTTCAAACAAACAAACAAAATCTGTCAGATGATAGGAAGCAGTGGCAAAAGAAGAATATTTGGCTGACTCGTGTGTAAGAAAGAGGAGAAGGTAGGCAAAGTCATCCTGCAGGAGGTCCTTGTGCACACAAAGGATGCCAGGTGATAAGGCTTAGAAGCAAGGAGAGGGGCTGAGAAATCTGAAGTGGGATAATCATCACAATCACACTGCAGTTGCCCGATTCTTCAGCTCTAATTAGAATAGTCAACATCAACCATTCAGGTCTAGACTGTGCTCTGACCCAGGCAGACCTTCAGGTTTTATAAGACTGCCCCTGGCGTTAGAAAGAAGAGAAACAAACCATCCCATGTTATTGCCGTTAAACATTTGTCACATGCTAGGACATCCCTCAAAAACAGCTGCTTAGGATGCTGGCAAGAAAAAGGTATGCAAAGTATTTATTTATTTACTTATTCATTTATTGGCAATACTTAGGAGTTGAACCCAGGGCCTCACACATACTTTGCAAGTGATCTACCATGGGGCTGCACCCCAGCCCATTTTTAATTTTTTAATTTTGAGATAAGTGTCAATAAGTTACTCAGGCTGCCTCTGGCCTTGAACTTGCAATCCTCCTGCCTAGATTTCCAAGTCGCTGGGATTAGAGGCATGCACCACTGCACTTGGCTAGTATATAAAGAGTTTTAACAAGCATTTGCTACTCTGATTGCAATGGGCATTGGTATTGGTATTGGTATAGTTTTTTCTAGTTTTTCTAAATATTATTTTTGTGATTATTTTAAAAACTTACTACATATCTTATGTAAGTGGAATCAAATTTTTCTGTAACTTATTTCACTAAGCATAGTACCTTTAAGGTTCAGTCGCATTGTCACAAATGACAGAATTCCCTTCTTTTTAAAGGCTGAACAGTATTCTATTTGTATGTATATGCCACAATTTCTTTAACCATTCATCTGTCTAAGACATTTAGGTTCTTCCCAGTTCTTGTTGTTGTTAGGTGCCCTCAAGTTGGTATCCAACTCATAGCGACCCCATGTACAATAGGCGAATCACTACTGTCAGTGCTTCTCTGGTATTTATAGGGTTTTCAATGGCAGATAGATTTTTGGGAGTGGGTTGCCAGGTCCTTCTCCCTCCCAGTTCTTAGCTATTGTGAATAGTGCTGTAATGAACCTAGTCAAATTCATGGAGACAAAGAGTGGAATGGTGTTTCCAGGGACTAGGGAAAGGATAAAATGGGGAGTTACTAATCAATGGGTGTAAAGGTTAAGTCAAGTAAAACGAATAAACTCTAGAGATCTGGTGTCCAACATGATAGTATAGTCAATAATAATGGATTATACATTTAAAAATGTAAGTGGGTAGATCTCATATTAAATGTTCTTACCACAATAATTAAAAAAAAGAAACCTCATTACATTCTATTGTTATCAGCTGTCTTTATTGCTAAATTCTAAGCACCACAAGGACAGGGACTATGTCCACCATGAGTATTCTAATGTCCTAGGACCTACATTCCCTTAATTCCTGTCCTGTGTAACTCAAGAAAAAATTTATTAAAAGACTGAGAACACTGGGAGCTCCCACACTGTAACACAATGCAAAACCCCTATCCTTTGATTATGTTATAGGCTTAAGTAAAGGCTTTTCCTGTATCTTCCAGCACTGGCATTAGCCTGGGACTTCTTATACACACTCACCAACATTATCACCGTTATCAGACCATTTTCTCTTTTCCTTGTACTATTCCCATCAGAAATCTGATGACCTCAGCTCTCACCCTTGCAGTATGAAGCTATTGCTTTTGTCTGCCAGCACCCTCTCTGACCCTTTTCTGGTAACAGAACTGCCGCTAAGATAAGGTGCCTATGACACAGATTAAGCCCATTAGATTCCCTCAGCCACACACCCAGCCTCAGCTATAGAACCTGGCCCAAGCAGTGGGCACTAATCCAAAATGTGTGGGTCTGTCACCCTAGACAGAAAACATGCAAGGTCTTCATACTTGTTCCTGGGCCAGAGGCCTTACATTTCAGCCATTACTGCAAGTCTGTGATTTCCCCAATATCCTCCCAATAAATCCTTTTGTTGTTATTCTAGTTAACCCAAGTCTCCCTTAGCTACTTTGTTCATGGGATGACACACCCTTGATGGATCTATTTTTATGATTAACCACAAAGCTATTCAAACAAGAGAGTTTAATTATTTTTTTCATTTTCCATTGCAATGCCAATTCCTAATATCAATACTACCCTGGGCATTTAGTCTAATGCATAATATGTTTCCTAAATAATGCATCATGTTGTATCTGGTTTATCTCAAGAAAACATGTGCTATAAGAGGAATGTTGGCACTAAAGAGAACAGGATGACCTGTTGGAGATTAAACCTGATTTTGGTTTCTTTCTGTTTCCCCTCCCAAATAAGAACTGGGGGACATCCTTAGTCTTCCTTGGACAATAAATTTGTTCTAAGGCAAGAAATTGTTGAAGAGAGCCAGGAAATAGGCATATGTAAGTCTTTTTGTAATACACACATAGGCCTCCCCTAGGCAATAAAACTCTGTTGTCTTTACCAGAGATGGAAGCATTATCAGATGTTTCTGTTAAAGTTTCAAAAAAGAAGTGTGCTAGGTTATTTTGGGGTTCCCAATGACAATTCTGGTAGTAACTCTTAGTTCTGGCTGACCTTCTTTTATTCTTTCTCCTTCAGCAGCTGTGACATCCCATGCCTCACTGATGGAAAGTTAAATGGACAGCTGTCTGTCTCTGTTCTTCAATACCACTGAATAAAAAGCTGTCTTAAGTTTTGAATAAATGTCTCTCAAAGGATCCTTGTAAGCATTACATGTTCCATTTGCTGTAATAATACTTCTGGGAAAGGTATTCAAATATCACCATGTGCATTCATTGAGAATACTAGTTAATCATGATTGTCTATTTCCAACTTTTCTCCAAGAAAAAATAATAATAGTTGAATGTGTCTTAAGTTCATGAAGGCATTAGGCACCTAAAGGGGGAATTTGGAGATTATCTCAAAAAACTCTTAAAAATCTAAGACAAAAAGAAATGTGTACACATGGTTACCAAAAGTCAAGAACAAAAATTTTATGATGGCCCAAGTTGAAACAACCCAATGGCCATCACCAAAAAAAAAAAAAAAAAAAAAAAAAAAAAAAAAAAAAAAAAAAAAAAAAAAAAAAAAAAAAAAAAAAAAAAAAAAGATTGTGATATATTCATATAATGGTATTGTTATGGTTTGAAAATAAAATGGCCCTCAAGATTCACATTTGAACACTAGGCCACCGGGTGTGGCACTGTTTTGGGAGCCTATGCAACTTTGGGAGGTGGGACACAGCTGGCAGAAATAGGCCACTACTAAGGAATCCTGGTTCCAGTAAGCTCTCTGCTCCTGGGGATGTAAACCGCTCTGCTTGCCCCCTGCCCTTCCACCTGTTCTACCACCATGCCTTCTCTATCTCTATGGACTGAAACCCTCTGAATTGAGAGCCAAAAATAAATCCTCCCTTCTTAAGTTGTTCTGCCAGGCCATTTGTCATAGCAGTGCAAAAGCTGGCTAGCCCAGGTACACCATACAGCTAAGAGAATGAAAACTTATAACCTACATGTGACATACGTTAAAGTGATGAACATAAGGTTGAGTCAAACAAACCAGATGTAGAAATGGCAAACTGTATCATTCTATTTATATAAAGTTTGAAAGCAGGCAAAAAGTGGCCTGTGCTATCAGAATTCAGCTTAGTGGTTAACACTGCAGGGGATAACAGATGATCAGAAAAAACTCACAAGGAACGGGGTAGAACTTGTAGAGTCCTGGCAACATTCAGCCTCTTAAACTGGTGATGAGCACACAGATGTGTATACTTTGTATATTTCGTCCATCTGGAAGCCTATTAAGTGTGCTCTTTTATGCATGTTTGCAATACTTTGCTATAATTTTTTTTAACTAATAGCAACATTTAGGAAGACTAATCTGGTGCTGGAAATGGGGACGTCTAGGATCATAAGTCTTAACCACCTTTATTTTATGCCACACTCAGGTCTTGATAATATTTGAACACACTTGGGGTAAAGTGACCAAAGCTTAAAACTGGCCCAGGCCATCCCATTGCTAAGGGCCCTACGCAGCTTCCCTGAGAGCAAAGAGGACTCCTCAGAATCCTCACTTGTCTTCACTAGCAGGACATATCCTCTGCTCTTCCCTTCTAGAGAGAAGGATCTGAGTGCACAGCCAGGAAAGACTACAGGAGCTCAGTTTCAGATCCTTACACCCACAGAAATACAATGGACTCTCCAGCTGCTGCTTCCAAGCCCAACATGGCCAGTGTTGGCTGCTGCACAAGCATTAGAGACCCCACTTGTCTTAACAACACTGCCCAGGTCTCTCACCACCACTATTTCTTTCCAGATTGCTTTCTCTTGGAGAATATCTGTTTCAGATTATTGTTCCCCAGGTGTTTTGGCTTCCCTTTCTCCAATACAAATCACATCTGGCTATTTACTGCCTATATGCCTAATCTCAGTTTGCTTTTGTATTGCTTTTTCTATCTTCATTGAAACTTTCAACACCTCCCACTTTTGTGTCCCTCAAGCATTTTGTTAAATCAATTATATCCCTTTTCCAATGATCTCAAAGAAAACAGTCAGCTAGACATTGGAAACCCTAGATTTATTTCCTATGTTGCTTTAGGCGACATATTTGCCTTCTCTGCACATGATCTGTGGATTGTGGCAACCATTTACTTAGGTACCACAGAGGAGTACCTGAGCCATGAGCTTCCAAAAGGCATGCAGGAGGAAATCAGTTCTTATCCAGGAAGGTACCACAAGCCACCAGAATTAGAACCTAGGTCCCTGTGGGCACAGTGGCACATACCTGCAATCGTAGCTATTTGGGAAGCTGAGGCAAGAGGACTGTGAGTTCCAGGCCAGCATGGCCAACAGAGCAAGACCTTGTCTCAGGAAGAAAAATAAATAAATAAGTAAACAAATAAACAGATAAAACAATGAAACCCATATCTCCAAATTCAAATATATCCATTCATTTTTTCCTGTTGATTTTCACATAAAAATATCCATGGATTCTGTCTCTCAGATTTGTGCACCTAGCAATTGTCTTTGATTTGATCCCTGATAAAAAAGAACCCTTGCTATGCCACTGGTCTATAATTAGACTTTGCTGTTCTAATCTATATGCCTCAAGATTTCTGATGTCCCAACCCACCACTATAGCTTCATTAAATAAATTTTTATCATCACCTCAACCAACCCCCCACTCACCCACACACCTGGGTGCTTGTGTTGAGGGCACAGAAAGCCACCACAAAAGAATCTATACTATCCAGATACATCCTCAAAATAGGGGTTTCTAGATTTGGATTTTATGGATGAGTAAAAAAATAATTATAATAGGGAAAACTGTCATAGGATTGTTCTCTAGAGTTTTAATGTCCTATGAAATTCTTCCTGCAGCTGTACCACTGTGGCATCAGATACCATCAGATCTCAGAAGCTAAGCAGGGTCAGGCCTGCTTAGTACTTGGATGGGAGACCACCTGGGAACACCAAGTGCTGCAGGCTTGGGAGAAGGAACAGGCAACCCACTCCCAAAAAACAATCAGCCATTGAAAATCCTATGAATAGCAGAGAATCATTAACAATACGGTTCTGCTTGTTGTATGTAGTGTCGCTATGAGTCAGATACCGACTTGATGGCACCTAACAACAGCAACATGAAGTTCTAGTTCTGTTGCTGGATGTGACACAAGTTTATACAGGATTGGTCCAAGAAAAATGGTCCATATCTTTTAGTGCCAAGCTGTGTTAGTTTTTTATGCTGTGTAACAAATTACCACAACTTTAGTATCTTCAATCAATGTACATATTTATTACTTCACATTTTATGTAGGGCAGAAATCCAGGCACAACTTGGCTGGACTCTCCACTTGTAAGTCTCATAAAACTGGTGTCAGGTAGCAGCCAGGGTTTCAGCCTCATGAGAGGCTCAAAATCATTAGGAACCCATGGAAAACAGTTTCGGGCACAGGATATCCCAATGGTGAAGTGCTAATGGCCAATTCACTTTAAGAAAATGAGGATGTTAGGGATTGAGAGAGAAAAGGTGTTAGGAAAAGATGTTACCTGTCATTGTATATGAGGGTGGAAAGATAGAGAAAGAACTCATTTAGACTCCTAGTTTTAAATCACACAGTGGGATTGAATGCCTCCTACCCCCGAGCATTTTCATTAGCAAATGGTTTCAGAGAGACATATTGCTGACACGCATGGCAGAAGGCATTGAGAAGACTGTACACTTGCTAGCAAGTAAACTGAGGGCAAGATTCCCATTAGCAGGTGGAGGCCTGTAGCATGGGGTAGGATTTCTTTCAGGTAAAGGAAGCACACTGGAAGCCCGAAAAAAGGAGATCTGTTACCTAACCTAGTGTGGGGGTTGGCCATCAACTTTAAGAGGAAAAAAGAGTGAAGCCTTTTGAGTAAATCATGTAGGGCTGGAAGAAACATTGCTTTGTCCTTCTCAAACTTCTTTGGCATTGCTTCCTTGAAACTATGCCAACCTTGAAGATTTTCATAATATTTCCTGGATTAGATAGACTTGGTCTTGCTAGCCAACTCATCGGCTGTGCCAAGCTCCCCCTAACTGGCAGGTTGTGCTGGTGTTAAGCAATTCTTAATAGTGCCTTCATTGGTAGATTATTAAACCTTAGATAAATCAACAGTAGCTCTTCATAAGGAAGATCAATGATCCTTGGCACGGGATAATCACCAAGACCATTTGTATTTCCTTTTCCTACATCAGTGTAGTCCTTGGACTCTGGCATATTTAGCAGCACAAATGATGAAATATTGAGCGCACAAGACTTAAAATTACTAGACTTGCTTCTGGGTCCAGCTGTACCATGCCTAGCTGTGTGACATTTGACAATTAACTACATAATTTTCCTCCATCTCAACTGTAAAACTGGAAAATGTATAATAAAGAGTGATTAAGATCTCTTCTTATATCTGGTACTATACTGGACTGTGGTAGGGTGGAGATGGGGAAATGGCTAAGTTATGGCTCAATTCCTGTTTCCAAAAAGTCTATCTCACCTGCCTCACAGGGTTGAAAATATCAAGTGAGGTAGTTTACATACTTGAAAAAATGTATAACATATTATGTAAATGCTAGTTACTTTTTTACTGAAGAAAATATGCTAGTTTCTATAGAAAAAAATAGTTATCTTTCCTCACAACAAGATGCCTGCATGTATTTCTCACTGAGTCCCTAGCCCAAGAAAATGCATGATTCTTCAGGTCACTGACAGCATCTGATATCATCATCACCTTGAGAAAACGGAAGTCATTCTTTCCTTCTTTGCCATTTAATTTCTAAGACTCTGCCTTCTCTTGGTGAGCTTGGTGGAAAAATAATCCCTTTGTTTGACCACCACCTTTGATGCACCCCTCATGCTGACTCCAAACAGCTCATATTCACTAAAACTTTGCTTTCCTCTTATTTTCACATATTCAACCAGAGCTCCATCTGGGTAAGCAGGAGATCCCAGATGGCCTGACCACTTCCTGGATCATAAAGCTCCTCAGTATATAAAATAGAAATCTCTTTGATGGTCCATGTATTTGTCAGGATTTGTTACACAACACATGTCCCAGGAAAGTCTCCTGTGATTTCCAGCACCTCTATCGTAAGCCCAGAAAGACAGTTGGCTGGTTTGTTTATTTAGCTTTCACTTGGGCAGTTGGTCGAAAAGTTTCCTATTTCTTTTTCCTCTGCATGTCTCATCATCTCCTTACTTAGAATGTAGTCAAGTCACAGTGCCCTTACTTTAAAATCCACACATGTGCTAAGATCCAGGATGAGATACTGATTCTGTGTAAGAGCATCACAATCTTCATTATTTCAGATACATTTCTCATCATTTACTTGAGTTCTCCAAATCCTACCTACTTAAATGGAAAATATCTAATCTGAAAAACTTTCAACATAAAGGAAAATGCTCAAGGGTCCTCTAAATTTATTCCTCTTTCTTCATATGTGTGTGTATAAAATATATATGTTCATTCAACAAATATATATATTGAATTCTTATTATGTATGATACTGTGTATGACACTAAGTACAGACAGTTAACAAAATAGGCAAAAATCTTGACTTTTCTGAGAATCCTTATCTCTATCTCACCAGTACTGGTGAATATAATCTGAAACAGAGGAAAAAAAGTTTTTAAAAGGGTATCATGCTAATTGTGGTAAGTACTACAGAGAAAATGGAGAAGATAAGGGTGACAGAGAATGTCAAAGGTGGGAGTGCAATTTAAAAATTTAAATGCTAATAATAAACTGTGGGAAAGGTACAAACAGAAAGATAATTGTGGGTTAGGATATAGTGATAGCAATGACGGTGATGAGAAGTGGTCATTGGGGGGGTTATTTTTAAATTAGAACCAGCAAAGTTGTTGATGGGTTGAATTTGATGGGGGAGGGGCAGGGAACCATAGGAAAGTTATCATGAAATAAGCTAATTTGGAGTAGCAAATGACAGGGCTTATTCAGAATGGTGAGGACAGAGGAGCTGTTAGATGTTTAAAGGAAAAGGTATGAAATAGTAATTTAAAAAGGAACAAAATGAAGGAAAAAAGATTTGAAGGCATAAATGGTTTCTAAAATTAAAAATAGATATAAGAACTGAGACCAGAAGTGCATCCCTAAGTCTTGAATACATATAAATAGATCCACTTCTAGACACATTATAGTGAACAGCAAAATGTAGGAGCAAAAGAAAACAGAAGACTTAAAGTGCTCAGATAGCTGACTTTCTTTAGCCAAAATCAATGCCAAAAAAAATAACATAATAATAGTTTCAGTGTTGACTGGAAATAACTGTCAACTTAGAGTTTTATACCCAACCTTTCAGTTAGATAGATTATCAACCAAGACATCATAAATGAAGTTAAAGTAAAGCAAAGACAGTTTTATTTGGGTGCAATACAGGCTTAACTAGACATAACCTTCGTCCCACTGAAGGAAAGTGGGCTTGGGCTTTTATCAAGTCCAGTGGCTGAAAACCAAAGCAAACAAGGACGGAAGGAAATTCTGTAAGTGCACTGAAGTGAACAGGTCAAGAAGCAAAACTGGTCACTCCAGTATTTCTCAAATCTTGCAAGGTATTGTCAGATTCTGGAAAATTGTTCCCTCTGATAAATTCAATTCCTGGCATGATGCCCATGTGGGACTCCTCCTCTTCCTCCTATTAGCAAATCTCTAAGGTTTGGAGAAAGATTTTTTTTTTTCTCTCTCTCTCTCTCCCCCACACACTTCCTTCCTTCCTACCCTCCCTCCTTACCATTGTGCAAGCATTTTGACTCTATTTTACTATAATAAAATGAAGGTATTTCTCATCATACAAAACTTAGAGTATTAATCACCCATAGACACTCACTAAGGGAACTTTTAAATGACTTATCTTTATCAGATTAGTGAACCCAGAAGGAAAAAACAAAATGGTGAGCACAACAATAAGAGGAAAGGAAGGAAAAATAAATAAAAGATAATGAATTATTTCATTTTTTTAAAGATATAACAAATCCTGTAAAGAAAATAAAGAGATGGAAGTGGGGGTATTGTTCATAGGTAGTAAAAGCAGGCTGTTATGTTTGGCAGCAAGACAGAGATTAAATAGCTAAATGGGTGTAGAAAATATATGGTTAAATAGTTTGTTAAATATTTAGGAGTGACAAAGTAGCAGGGAAATAATCTAGCAGAAGGAAGAAAAGAATGCAGAAACCATATTAGTTCACTAGAAGAGAGTCCAAGAACATAAGCAGGAATAAAGAAGGTAAACAGAAAACATAAAATAGAAATAAGCTTGATTATATCAGAAAATCAACATGTTATTTAAACTTATAAAAATCTGGGGCTGGGATTTGGCTCAGTTGGTAGAGCTCCACTCTGCAGCCTCTGAAGTCCTGAGTTCAATTCCCAGCACCACAAAAATGGGAGAAGGATGTGGCAATCCACTCTCCAGACAATCCTGAAACAATCAACCATTGAAAACCCTCTGAGGGTCGTTATGAGTCGGATACTGACTCGATGGCACCTAACAACAACAACAACAACAATAAAAATCTAGAGGCTGGGGTTTGCTCAGTGGTAGAGCACAGCTCTGTAGTTCCTGAGGACCTGGGTTCAATTCCCAGCACAGCAAAGATGGAAGAAGGATGGGGAAGTCTACTCCCAAAATAATCCTGAAACAATCATCAATTGAAAATCCTGTGAGTGTTGCTATGAGTTGGACACAACTCAATAAAACCACCTACCAACAACAATAAAAATCAAAGTTCAGGTTTGAGAGCCCTTGGTAAGGGATTTTAAACTAGATTTTGTTTTTGTATCCTACCTGCTAATTTCTCTTTTGGAGAATAAAAGAAGATATATTTCTGGCTCATTTTATACCAACATCTGTATAACACTGATGCAAAGCCAGACATGGACTGTAAAAGAAAAGGATACATTTGCAAAAAGATGCAAAATCCTAAGTAAAATGTTTTAGCAAATTATTTACCAACATATGAAAACCAGATGGGGTTTATCTCAGGAATGGAACACTAGTTCAATATAAGAAAATCTATATTATATACTTTAGGTACAGATTGAAGAAGTATATAATTACAAGGCTCCAGGAGTTGATGGAATACCAATAGCGGTGTTTCAACAAACTGATATACCACTAGAGGTGCTAATTTTTTTATGCCAAGAGATTTGGAAAACAGCTACCTAGTCAACTGACTGGAAGAGATCCATATTTGTACCTATTCCCAAGAAAGGGGATCCAACCAAATGTGGAAATTATTGAACTATATCATTAATCTCTCAGGCAAGTAAAATTTTGCTAAAGATCATTCAAAAGCTACTGCAGCAGC
Source organism: Pedetes capensis (assembly GCA_007922755.1). Classification (NCBI taxonomy): domain Eukaryota; kingdom Metazoa; phylum Chordata; class Mammalia; order Rodentia; family Pedetidae; genus Pedetes; species Pedetes capensis. The sequence continues at coordinate 22,443 of VMDO01012287.1, read as the reverse complement.
ATATAGACAGGGAACTGCCAGAAAATCAAGCAGGATTCAGAAGAGGGCATGGAATCAGGGACATCATTGCTCTTGTCAGATGGATATTAGTTGAAAGAAGAAAATACCCAGAAAGATATCTGTCTATGTTTTATTGACTATGCAAAGGCATTTAACCATGTGGATCACAATAAATTATGGATAACACTGTGAAGAATGAGAATACCAGAGCACTTAATTGTACGCGTTGGGGATCTGTACATGGACCAAGAGGCAGTCATTTGAACAGAACAACGAAACACTGCCTGGTTTAAAGTCAAGAATGGTATGTGTCAGGGCTGTATCCTTTCACTATACCTTTTCAATCTCTATGCTGAGCAAATAATCTGAGAAGCTGGACCTCATGAAGAAGAACGTGGCATCACAATTGGAGGAAGACTCATTAACAACCTGGGTTATGCAGATGACACAACTTTGCATGCTGAAATTGATGAGGATTTGAAACAGTTACTGATGAAGATCAAAGAACACAACTTTCTGTATGGATTACACCTGAACATCAGCAAAAAAAAAAAAAATTCAGTGTGCAGCTTCATGATAAATGGAGAAAAGATTGAGGTTGTCCAAGATTTTGCTTTACCTGGTCTAATAATCAACACCCACGGAAGCAGCAGTCAAGAAATCAAAAGATGTATTGCACTGGGAAAAGCTGTCGCAAAAGGCCTCTTTAAAGTGCTGAAAAGTAAAGTTGTTACATTGAAGATGAAGGCATGCCTGACTCATGCCATGGTATTTTCAGTTGCATCATATGATTGTGGAAGCTGGACATTGAACAAGGGAAACAAGAGAAGCATTAATGCTTTTGAATTATGGTCCTGGAGACGATTATTGAATATACCATGGGCTGCCAAAAGAACCAACAGATGTGTCCTAGAAGAAGTGCAACCAGAGTGTTCCTTGGAAGCAAGAGTAGCTAAGCCACATCTGGTATATTTTGGACATGTGAGGAGGGACCAATCCCTGGAGAAGGACATCAGGTTTGGGAGAGTGGCTGGTCAAAGAAAAAAAGGAAGACTCTCAACTACATGGATTGACACAGTAGCTGAAAAATGGGCTCAAACATAAAAAAGATTATGTGCCTGTCACAAAATCAAGGAGTGTTTTGTTCTGTGGTATGTAGGTATCAATTAATCGAACCTGACTCGACAGCACCTAACAATATAATTACCTTAATACATAAATATTACATTTTATCAAATGATTTTTATCAAGATTGTTTTAAATCTCTTCAAACTAGGATTTTAAATTATAAGAGAACTTTCTTAACACCAGAAAGCCACAGTAAATATTATCTTAATAAAACCTTTCTCCCGCTGTGACTGCTTCACTGCCATATTAAAACAAAAGGCCTAAATGATGAAATAAGAGAAAGAAATAAAAAGCATAAAACTTGAAAGGAATAAGTAAACTTCTTCTTATTTGCAGATGATATGATTGTTTAGGGAAAATGAAAAAAGAATCTATATAAAATTGGAAATCAGTATGAAGTAATAATTAGAGAAATTTAGTTTCCAACAGCAGAGATATATGCATTCACAACTTTAAAGTCTGAAAGCAATGACAAATATTGACATGGAAATGATAAAACCAGTAACTTCGTACACTGTAGGCAGAAAAATAAACAGATAAAATGACCAGGCAGAGCTGGGCTCAGTGGCTCGTGCTTGTAATGCCAGCAACTCAGGAGGCAGAGACAGAAGGATGGCAAGTTGGAGGCCAGAGGCAGATTTCGTAACTCAGCGAGACTCTGTCTCAATTTTAAAAATAAAAAAGGCACTGGGGGTGCAGCTCAGTGGCAAAACACTTGCAAAGCATGCATGAGACCCTGAGTTTAACTCCCAAGTACAGAAAAAGTAAAAAAATAAAGTTGCCATGCAAGCTGGGACATGCTTATAGTTTTATCACTCAGGAAGTAGAGGCAGGACTATTGTGAATTCAAGGTCAACCTAAGCTACATGGCAAGACTGTGTCTCAAAACACCAAAACAAAATGAATCAATGCCACAAAATTGATTAATGTGCTTTGGAGTATGATTTGGTAGTATCTGTTAATATGAAAGATGTTTTGTTGTTATTCAGTGTTGTCAAGTCAGGTCTGACACATAGCAATCCTATCTACAACACAATGAAACACTACCCAACACCCTGACATTTACATGATTTTTTTTATGTTTAAGCCCATTGTTACAGACACTGTATTTATCCATCTAGTAGAGGCTCTTCCTTTTTTTCTTTGACCTGCCACTTTCCCAAACATGATGTCCATCTCCAGGGACTGGTCCCTCCCAACAACATGTCAAACTACATAAGATGCACTCTAACTATCCTTGCTTCCAAGGAGCACGTTGTTTACACTTCTAGGATAGATCTGTTGGTTCTTTTGGCAGTCCATGGTATATTTAACACTCCTCTCCAGCACCATAATTCAAAAGCATCAACTCTTCTCCTGTCTCCCTTACTCACTGTCCAGCTTTTACAAGCATCTCCCATGCACAGTGACACCAGACCCCAATGCCACCACCAATGATATCTCCTGGTGTCCTGAACATATTTAGATTCCAGCAATATCCTACAATGATTTTTTTAAATGTGGGTTAAGATGCAATAACAGAGAATAAAATCAATTTAGTGAGAAAAGAGAGGGGAAGAGAAACATAGATCAGAATGCATCCCAGGATGAAAGGTGTGGTTTAACACTGTTGATGGGCTGCCCAGAGTCCCTTTATAGGGCGAGGACACTCATCCCAAGTGTGGTGTCAGCTGCTAACTATTCACAGCTGCTCTTTTCCAGACACTTGCCCTTGGCTCATGGGAGCCATTTCAGCTGGGAAGTTATATCCCACCCCCACACACAATCCCCACCAGGTGGCCCGCAGCCAATGACTGAGAAGGTATATGAAAGCCCAGGCAAGACAAACCTGTTGTGCCATTCACACTCCAGAATTCCCTGAGGGGTCAGGCTGAGGCTAGACCAGGGAAATCACAGCTTTGCTTAACTCCTTCCCCTGCTCTGTGCTGCTTCCCTCTCTTCTCTGCAGGTTTCCTTGTCTAAGAAAGTCTGTCTCATACTTTGCTTCAAGGGACTCTGACCTAAGAAAGGAGACTATGTATTTTTAAGCATTTGTATATGTGTACTAGATTATGATGTCAACTGAATTTTTAGAAGTTGGAACACTTCTGCTCCAGGAAGAAATGTCTACCAATGGGATCACAGATAAAATATGTATGAAAATAATAGACTCTATATTCGTAATTACCTTTGGCTAGAAGGAAAGGAATGAAAGTCAGGAAGGGTATGCAGGAGTTTTCACTAATATCTGAAATAGTGCCTTTGCAATATCTTGAAAAGATATGGAAAAGTATTAGGCTTTAATAAAGTTAAGAGGTGATTGGATATCTTGGGTATTTGTGATATTTTCTATATTCATCTATATGTTTCAAATATTTCATGGAAGAAAAAAAAGCAAGTCTAGGGGCCCTAAATCCTCACTCACATCCATCATCCCTTGATAAACTTCTGTGGAACCCATACCTATGAGCATGTTAGTCAGACTTTTTGTCATTATGAGAAAATATCTGACAAAACAACTTAAAAGGAGGAAAGATTTATTTGGGCTCAAAGTTGCAGAGGTCTCAGTCCATCACAGCGGAGGTCATGGTGGAGCAGAGTCATCCTCATTGCGGCAGCCAGGAGAGAGGGAGAGGTTGAGTAGGCTCTCCTGCTCTAACTTGCTCTCTCCTCCTTCCTCTTTTTATCTGGCCCCCCTGTCTTTGGGATGGTGTCACCCACATTTAGGGCAGGTCTTTCCTGCTTAGTTAATTCTCTCTGGGAACATCCTCACAGACACAGCCTCCTGGGCACCTCTTAATCCAATCAAGTTGACAATCATGATTAGCCATAATAATGAGGAACCCATTTATTTTCTCCATTTTTATAATAAAAAATTATATAACTTCTTTTTCTCTCCTTCTATCTTTACCCTGAGGGTACTTCTAGGATAATTGTGTTACATGGAGGCTCAATTATGATAAACTACAGTGGTCTTCACAGTCAGTTTATGCCCTCAGCTGCCATGGAGCTGAGATGATTGTTTCGTGGTATTTGTTCCTCTTGTTTACTGTCCAAAATCCTTTGTGAATTGAGAAAATACATATGTGGGATGGAGGAAAGAAGGAAAAGAGAGAGAAAAGAACAAGCAGAAAATGTGAGCAAAGAGAAAAGAAACAGTGTCAAGTAGTTTGTCAATGAAATCCTTTAGCCGTAGAGGCAGGCATTTCCTTTCTGTCCCTATGGACGAATCAGAACTAACCATGTTCCAAAAAGTTCCAGTGGCCAATTATATTCGACTGCAAATTGTTTCTTTTTCACTGTTTGCTTTTTGAATTTGTAAGGAAATGAAGGAAATGTTCCTCTTCCATCATAGACACTGTAGTTTCACAGGCCATCATTCCATAAGAGGTGGAGTCTTGGTCAGAAGCTCCCAACACTGTGTATTTTCATCCCAGCACATTTTGGAGTAAGGTGAAGCATGTGGAGAATTTGTAGGAGATCAAGCCCATCAGCCAGGCATCAATCTGTAATGATTTGTGGCCATGTATGTATAAAGAGACCATAGTTTTCTGCTAACCGCATACATATGGCATCTGGGAATGTAAACTCACAGCCTTTGCATTCAAAACCACATGCTAACCAGGGAGGTAAAAGTGTGGTTCACAACATATGGGTTGTGACACTGAGTAGTCTGCCAACATTTGGCAGGTGGGTGGCTAGAGATGAATTGTGTGCCTACTGCAATTTCCTTTCCTTGGGGCTCCCTTGGGTGTATGTGTGCACATACCCTCTAGGCCATGATATATACCTGACATCGAGCTGGAGCAATATCTGATGAGGACCAAGAACAATGCACATTCATATTCCCATCTCATCATCTAGTGGCCACATTCTTCCATCTGGCTTTATTTAAATACATTATAGATACATACTTATATATCGCACAGGCCTATGCAACTTTTGTAATCCCTATCAATTGTGTGTGTCTTACAGCCCCTTTGGGGAACACTGACCATTTACAAATAGGTACACCCAGCCGGCAAGGTGGGCTCTGACTAACATCAAGGAAATCATTTAGGACTAGAGTACTTGTTCCAATTTTAGCTAACAAGGAGGAACCTAATGATAAGGCCCTACTTGAAAAGCTATCTTCCTTGCCCTCATATCAAAGCTTTCTAACAGATTAATTGCATTAACCATTCTACAAGTCCAAATGTCATTAGTAACTTTACCTCAGTGTTATTAATAAGCACCTTTTAGACTGTTTTTACTCTAGTTGGTTTTGAATGGCCTTAAAATGTTGCATTTTTGCAAATGGTCAGATTCTCCTATATGCCATGACACAGAGCCAATTGTTTTAAAATATGATATATTGACTCTGCTGCTGGATTCAATTAAATATGTTAACTATACTTTGCCAATGAAAATCTTTGGTTTGTTTATGATTTCCCTGGTATGTGATGGTGTGTAATCTCACTTTTCTTCAGAGCTGTGATGCTATATTAATCTGGCCAGTGGTCCAAGTAAGTGGCCCATACATATTTACATCATCTTTCTCATGTGTTAATACCCAATCAGCTTCAAGAATGTTTAGTGACAGCTCAACTCCTGGCATTGATGGTCCCAGTGTCAACTGAAGCATATTCATACACAAGCTTACCATTTCTAAACAAAAGCCTGAGTAGAATGAATTAAAAACAACTGGTGCTAGGAAGCAGCTACATCTCTTTAATGCACCATATCAAAAATGGATTTTTCTTCCACCTTCCATGCTCTGGCATCAGCACTGCCTTGGGGCACTTCAGAGCAGCCTGAGCACTCAACTATGTCCAATGACCCCTTGACCTCATGCTTAATGCCCTGATCTTTTTCAAGATACTGCCTAAAGTTTTCCCACATCTATTGGAATAACTTCCCCAACGAGATCTCCTATACAACAGTAATAGTCAGGGACTGTGTTGTATAAAATATACATTTTCTCCCAAAAGAAATGTAGTAACAAAAATTCCACTCCATCCACAACGAAAACAACCTGTTCCAATGTAGCTTCTTAGAAGTCAAATCTGGACCTACTGCCTTCCAGGATAGAGTCTTCACATTTTCTTTACAAAATCAAAAGGCCCACTGAGGTCACCCTTCCACAAACACAGGTATATTCTCCCCAAAACAACCATCTCTTATAACACAAAGGAACACTAGAAGCTTTAAAAATCCTTCACTTGCATATTCTTAGTTACTAATTTTCAAATATTAGGTTTGAAATATATATATATATATATATTTGCTGTTGTTAAGTGCCATTGAGTCCGGTTCAACTCATAGCCATACTATGTATAACAGAATGAAATACTCCCCAACACTGTATCATGTGTATAATCTTTCTATGTTTAAGCCCATTGTTGCAGCCATTGTATCAATCCATCTAGTAGAGGGTCTCCTCTTCTTCATAGACCCACCATTCTTCCAAACATGATATCCTTCTCCAGCAGTTTGTCCCTCCTGACATGTCCAAAATACATAAGGCACAGTCTAGCCAGCCTTGCTTCCCTGAGAGGGAAGGAGGGGAGAACATCCAATTGTCCTTGATCCAGGAAGAGGTCGTGGCCTCAAAGAAATGCAAAGATTGTGATGATTTCAAAGTGGCTACAATGCAGTCTATCATCCAGGCCCCAACCTGTACTTCCCCTCTACTTCATGTGTGGCTCAAAGCATGTGGCAGGAGGAAGAGAAAGAAACAGGGAAGGCCAGAGCTCCCAGCTGAGGAAAGCTGCAGTGGCCAGGCAAAGGCTATTTACCCCAGAGGAAGAGCAATTCCAATGGGAACAAGAGGTGAAAGAGATGTGGTTATAGCATGTAGATCCTTTCAGAAACTCCAAAGCTCTCCAATCTCAGGCAGTCACCCTGGGCAACAGGGGCCTCTGCAGAGTCATACAGGAAGAAAGTGATGCAGTGATGCTGCTATAGTAGAGTGAGTTGGGACACAGCTGCATTATTACTCTTCTCCTCCCGTATTCCACTAGGGTGCCAATCCCTAGGGGAATGCATGCTATTCATGCCCTACCTTCACTCACTTCTCCCAGTCACCACAGTTCATCACGTCCGCATAGGCCAATGCAAGCCTGTTCCCTCATGAGAAGTGGTGTACCTCAGGAGATCAAGGCTGAAGTTCTGAAGTCTAATGGACAAGGTTCAAAGACAGATTCTACCACATATTAACTGTGTGACCTTGATCGAGTGTCTTAATTCCTGTGTGGTTTGATCTTTCTTATGTATATAATGAAGGCCAAGTATGAGAGAAAAACCCACCTCATAGATTTTTGAGAGAGGAATAAATGGGTTTATACACCTGAAGAACACAGGACAGTCCCTAGTCCACATTAGGCACCTGACACAATGTGCAAAGTTTTTACTTTTTAAAATTAGAGAAGCAAGATGGGCTTCATAAAAGATGATTTCATTCATATAATAGACTAACAATGAGCCAGGCACTATGCAAGGGCCAGGGGCTACTAAAAATAACAGCATTAGCCAGTCAATGCCTTTGCAAACATCCCCTTTTAGCTGCTGTCTTACGTCCCTTGACATGTGCTCTTATTTTACTATTATTTTTGCATCAAAGCATTTAGCACAGTGTGTTAATTTATATTTTATGTGATTGTCTATCTTTACTAATGTTTCTCTCATGTCTGATGATAAACTTTCAGACGGCAGAGACTGGGATCTATATTCTGTTGTATCTGCATTGTCCAATTTAGGATCACACACTATATGTCCAATGAAGATTTGTTGAATGAATAAATGATCCAAGAGAAATACTGAGGTATCTCATTCAAGAAGTTTTCATCAGAACCCAGCACAGAGAAGGAGAGAGTTGGCAAACATAAGTAAATATCCATCACCAGCAGTCAAGATGTACTTCCTTAGGGTAAACCACATGTTTCTCTATGCTAAATAAATCATTTTTCCAAAAGAGAACATGGAATTCTGATACTTCATCTTTAGTTAGCTTTCTCACCTGAGAAAAGAAAATATGGCATCCTGAGAGGTAGCCTACACTCAGTTTCAAATATTTAAGAGAGATAGATACACACTATCTGAGAGGGGGAGAGAGAGGGAAATCTGCCTAAAATGAATATACCTTTCTGTATAAATAAATACATGTTTATTGATTTCCAAACATCTTCCTGAGAGTTGATTTAAAAGACAAGGGGTCATGATAAAAGAAAGCACTCCATTTATGTTGGCTAGAAGCTGCGAATCAAACATTTGCAAAGATAAATTTTCCTCTGTACTTGATTCTCTGCCCAAAGTATTTCCATTTATCTTCTCCATACTCTCTGTCATGTTTGAGAGACATACTGAGCAGGCTGAATCTAAACCAATCAAGTCTAAGCTTTAGGACCAGCAAATGCTGAATATACAATCATATACTCAGAAGCCCCTGAATAATTGAACTAATAAAAGACACTACCATCCTGAATAATTAAAAGGCTTCTGCTGCACAAAATCAGCCTGCCCTGGCCCTGAAAAGTAGAATTGGGTTCACCTGCAGTGAGTGTAACTGTTTGCAGAGTGGACGCAGCAAGAAGCCTGTCAGGGCACTGGTCTCTGTCATTGGGTTATTATGCCATCTGAAATGTATGTGCCGGAGATTTCTTAATTATTGTTGCCTACATGTTTGGTCATGCAGAGGTCATCAGTGCTGGTTGCTGCTAAATGTGACCCCAGTCAATTGAAGATAAAGGAGGTAAGCACAGACATCTGCAGTGAGAAAGCAGAAGCCAGACATGTCCCACACTGTTAGGCCACACTGGAGACTCAGTCACAAACACCAGAGGCTCAAAGGAGCTTTCTATATTGGGGCTTAGAGCAAGATGGACACCCGCCATCCCAAGTGATTCTGTGGCTCACTTCTGCTTTTGTGAAACTGTGATATTTGTGAAAGAAACCTATTGAAAAGTATTCCATTCATTCATTTGTGTTTATTAAGCATCTACCATGTATACTTTACTGAGTATAAAGCATAATAACCTTATATATATTAAGCATCATTTTCAATAATGATAGCCAATAACAATTTAGTGAGCACTTTCTAGAAGCCAGACACTGTGCTAAGTCAAAGTAGGTTATAAGATTCACTAAAGCAAGACAGCCTGCAGCTATAGCCCTGTGGCATCTGATCCTGTCAGATCTCGGCAGCTAAGCAGGGTTGGGCCTGGTCAGTACCTGGATGGGAGACCACCTGGGAACACCAGATGCTGTAGGCTTGGGAGAAGGACCTGGCAACGCCCTCCCAAAAATCAATCTGCCATTGAAAACCCTATGAACAGCAGAGAAGCACTGACAATAGTGTTTCCCCTGTTGTACACAGCAGATACCAACTCGACCGCACCTAACAACAACAAAGCAAGAGAAATTGAAGCCCCAAAGTATTAATTAGCTTGCCCATGATTATATAGCCAGAAGATGGTAGAACTGATGCTGGGACTTGAGTCTTTCTGACACCAAAGTTCATGCTCTCCCCTTCACAATGTGGCCCCTCCTTGAGGTAGCTCCTGAGGATTGCTAGCAAATGATTGGAAGTTAATGGGGCGGGGGAGAGAAGGAGGGTAGAGAATGAAATAAGAAAGGAAGGAATTGAAGGATGTTGTGGACACAGACCAGAGGAGGTTAGAGAAGCCCTGAGCACACCATAGAGCCAGCTAGAATTTGAAAACAGTCTGCATTTCTCTGCAAATCAAAACTACACTGAGATTCCATGTGACTCCAGTCAGAATGGCCAGCATCAACAAAACAAGCAATAACAAATGCTGACAAAATGAGGGGAAGAAGGAACCCTTCTATACCACTGGTGGGACTGTAAACTAGTATAGCCACTATGGAAATCAGTATGGAAGTTTCTCTGAGAGCTAAAAATAGAACTGCCTTATGACTCTGCTATACCACTTTTACTTACAACTGTACCACTCTGGTGTCCAATCTTATTGGATCTCAGAAGCTAAGCAAGGTCGGACCTGGTTAATACTTGGATGGGAGACTGCCTGGGAACACCAGGAACTATAGGCTTGGGAGAAGGACCCCAACAACCCACTCCCAAAAAGCAATCAGCCACTGAAAACCCTATGAATAGCAGAGAAGCACTAACAATACTGTTTCACCTGTTGTACATAGGGTCACTATGAGTCGGACATTGATTCAACATCACCTAACAACAATAACGTACCACTTCTAGGAATATACCCAAAGGAAGATAAGTCATCATACCACAGGGACACCTGCACTTCTATGTTTATTGCAGTGCTTCTCACAATTGCAAGGGTATAGATTCAGCCCAAATGTCCATTAACAGATGATTGGATTAAAATGTGATTGATAAATATTCCCTTCATATACATATGAAGGGAATATTATTCAGCAATAAAGAAAAATGAAATTATGTCATTTGCAGCAAAATGGATGGAACTGGAGATCATAATTTTAAGCAAAATAATCCAGACTCAAAAAGAGATATACTACATGTTCTCACTTATATGTGGGAGCTAGAGCTACCTTAAAGAAAGAAAGGAAAATACACACACACAGACACACACACACACACACACACACACACACACACACACACACACTCGTTCATATCTAAGATCAGAAAATACAAGTGGACTCATGATGGTATTGAACTTGAGCTCCTCAGTGAAAGACAGACACTCAGGGCTGACTGTGAAACTGAAAACCCTCAAGGAGCTGCAGGCAGGTCTGACATGTTTTATTCTGGGGTGTTCTTCTCCATGCCCTCCACAACACCACCACCCATGGCTGCCACACTCTGTGTGCCCCATTGCCTCTCCATGTCCCCCATTCCTCTCTGCACACCCTAGTCATCTTCATGCACATGCCCAGTGCTGATGAAGGGGCTTCTTAAGGCATTTACACAATAGTGGCTAATTGCCAAGAGTATTGTCCAATTATATCACAGTTGCATGGGATTACATCATAGTAGTATTGTGTGCATGAACACAATGTTCCCATTACTCATTACCTTGTCCCATTACTGTGTCCCATTACCTTAGCTTATTCACATTCTGATTCTGGTCACCCTGACCTGGCCTAACAACTCATCACTGGAGGGAGAGGACTAGTGGGATGGGAAGGGCTATAGGAAAGGTGGGAGGAGGAGCAACATAGAGAGGTAAAGAGGGAGAGGACAAGGGTAAAATACAGGATTCAAGTCTGAAAATACTATAATGAATCTCACCATATAGTATGCAACATAAAAAAAAACTCATACTATACCTCATATACAATTATCATTACATGTTAATCAAAACATTTTTGTTGTCATTGGATAATGTTTAAGGAGAAGGAAGTGTCGGCAATCTTGATTTAATAATTGCACACTGTGTGTATGAACTGCACTAACATGCTGTACCCCATGAATCTGTACAATTATAAAACTAAAAATTTAAAATATGTGTATAGCTAGAAATTAAAGAGAAAAGAATATACTTTTCTCTTCTTCATATTTTGTTATTCGTGTTCCAAAAAATAAGCCCTCACCTGTCTCAAGAAAATAGTCCTGGTAAGTCCTCCTTGCACCCTACATAAAAGTAATCTGGTGGTTCCTACAAAGTAAAGGAATTCTGAGTTTGCATACCTATAGTCAGGTGGTTCTAGGAGGCCCGACCCCTGGATTCACTTACCAAAGGCTCCAGAAAGCTTGGGTGGAGGTGACAACCCTGCTCTATGACTCAGGAGCTCGTCAATTTGGAACTCCTGCTCTGGAGCTCTTGGCTTCTTTGTTCCCAGAAGATCAAAGGGCCCTCAGGCTGGAAATGGGTGTGCAGGTGGTTCAGCAGAGCCTGCACAGAAGGAGAAACTCAAGTCCCTTTCTGCCCATCCAGACTCAATTACGTTTATGAGGCCACTTTGATACTTTCACATCTTATTTCCTTTCTCCCTCATACCCACTCCAGGAAGCTGGGGTCCTTTTCACATATTAAGAAAAACAAAATGGGCCTCAGAAAAGGTAAAATGTCCTATGCATGTTCAGGGAGTTTTGCTGTAGTTAAGCCAGAAACTTTGACCTTCACATCCAGTAATTTCTCTCTTTTGTGGACTAAGAAACTGGTGAAGTCATCCACATCAGCATTTACATTTCCCATAGACTGGGACTCTGAGGAGCTTATTCTAGCACATATCATTTCACCCAAGACCAACCTGGAAGTGAGGAAAACCATAAGGTACATGCTCTATGAACTAAATTGGCCTTAGAAATTGAAAATAAAAGTTTATTTAGGAAATAAGGCACTCTATGGGGCATAAGGAGCAAGTACAGACCTAACAAGGGTACTTAAAATGGACATTTCCAGTAGGACCCTCATCTCTCTCCCTGTGCTCCCAGCTCATGAGGTGGCTTTGGACATGCAGCTGCACATATCTGGGTCTGGTTCCACCTGTTAGCAACTGAATATTTCTGTTCCCTTAGATTCTTCTGTGGAAGCCCTAACCACTCCCCCACTGTGATTGTGTTGGGAGATAAGGAAGCCTGCAGCCATACCACTATGGCTTCTGATCCCATCAGATCTCAGAAGCTAAGCAGGGTCGGGCCTGGTTAGTACTTGGATGGGAGACCGCCTGGGAATACCAGGTGCTGTAGGCTTGGGAGATGGACCTGGCAACCCCCTCCCAAAAATCAATCAGCCATTGAAAACCCGATGGATAGCAGAGAAGCACTGACAATAGTGTTTCATCTCTTGTGCATAGGGTTGCTATGAGTGAGACACCAACTCCACAACACCTAACAAGAGCAATGTCATAAGGAGGGGCCCTAGCTGAATAGAACAAATGACTTTATAAGAGAAAGAGAGAACCACCCCTCACCTTTCACTCCTTGTCCTTTCGTTTTAAGTTACTTCAAAGAAAAAGTTGTGAGTACACATCAAGAAGCAGCCATATATAACGAGCCAGGGATATGGCCTTCACCAGAAACCAAACTTGCTAATATTTTGAGCTTGGTCTTCTGGCCTCTAGAACAATGAGAAAACAAATTCCATTGTTTAAGCCACCAATCTGGTGGCTTGGTATTTTTTTGAGGGCAGTCTGAGTCAACTAAAAGGTACAACCTACCCAAATAACCTTGATCCCACTAGATCTCAGAAGCTAAGCAGGGTTGGGCCTGGTTAGTACTTGGGTGGGAGACCACCTGGAACACCATGTGCTGTAGGCTTGGGAGAAGGCTCTGGCAACACACACCCAAAATGCAATCAGCCATCGAAAACCCTATGAAGAGCAGAAAGGCATTGACAATAGTGTTTCACTTGTTGTACATAGGGTTTCTCTGAGTTGGACACCAACTTCATGCACCTAACAACAACCAAAATAACCATTGAGAAGAAGCCCACCAGATCCTGGAAGTGAGGTGTGACAGAGGTTACCAGAAAACATATAGGATTCCCAGTTGAATTTGAATTTCATATATATAGTGAAAAACTTTTAATGTATTAAATGTCCTAAATATTGCATGGCACATACTTAAACTAAAAAATAAGTGCTATTTATCTGAAAGTCAAGTTTAACTGAGCATTTTGCATTTTTGTTTGACTAATTTTGGCAACTCCCAACTTTGCTGCATTCTTCATACAGTCCAGCTTCTCAGATTATTTGCTCTGCATAGAGACTGAAACGATATGGCCCTAACACATGCCATTCTTGACTTTAAGCCAGGCAGTGTCTCCTTGTTCTACTTGAATGACTGCCTTCTTGTCCATGTACAGATTCCTCATGAGTACAATTAAGTGCTTTGGCATTTACACTATTTGCAATGTGATCCATAATTTGTTGTTATCTACACAGTCAAATGCCTTTTCATAGCCAATAAACATAGACAGACATCTTTCTGGTATTCTCTGCTTTCACCTAATATCCATCTGATATCAGAAATGTTTCTGGTACCACACCCTCTTCAGAATCTGGCTTGGTTTTCTGGCAGTTCCCTGTCTATATACTGCTTCAGTTGCTTTTGAATGTTTTTAACAAAATTTTATTTGCAAGTGATATTAATATCATTTGATAATTTCTACATTCAGTTGGATCCCTTTTCTTGTGAATATACACAAATATGGATCTCTTCCAGTAAGTTGGCCAGGTAGCTGGTTTCCAAATCTCTTGCCATAAACAAGTGAGCACCTCTAGTGCTGCATCTGTTCAGTGAAACACCTCAATTTGTATTCCATCAATTTCTAAAGCCTTGTGTTTTGCCAATTCCCTCATGACAGCATCAACTTCATCCTTCACTACCATTGGTTCCTGGTCATATGTAACCTCTTGAAATTGTTGATTATCCACCAAATCTTTTTGGTATAATGACTCTGTATTACTTCTATCTTCTTTTGATGTTTCCTGAATCGTTTAATATTTTCCCTGTAGAATCCTTCACTATTCCCACTTGAGGCTTGAATGTTTTCTTCAATTCTTTAAGCTTAAAAAAAAAAGAATGTGTTCTTTCCTTTTGGTTTTCTATCTCCAGTTCTTTGCATATGTCATTATAATATATGATTTTGTCTTCTTGAGCTGCCTTCTGAAATCTTCTGTTTAGTTTCTTAACTTCATAATGTCTTCCTTTTACTTTAGCTGCTCAACATTCAAGGACAAATTTCAGAGTCTCTTTTGACACGTAATTTGGTCTAGTCATTTTTTCCCTGTCTTTTTAATAACCTTTTGCTTTCCTCATGGATGATATCTTTGATGTCATGCCACAACTTGTCTAGTCTTCAATCATCCGTGTCTAATACATTAAATCTGTTCTTGAGATGATCTCTGAACTCAGATGGGATATACTCAAGGTAATACCTTGGCTCTTGTACACTTGTTCTAATTTTCTTTAGTTTCAGTTTGAAACTACTATTGAGCAGTCGATGATTTGATCTGCAATCAGCACTTCATTTTGTTCTGGCTTTTTATATGGAGGCATTCCATAGTCTATTTCTACACAGTGTAGTCATTTTTGTTCCTGTATGTTCTATCTGGTGAATTCCACGTGTATAGTCACTGTTTATGTTGATGAAAAATGTATTTTCAATGTAAAGGTGATTGGTCTGACAAAATTCTATCATGCAATCTCTAGCATAGTTTCTGTCACCAAGGCCATATTTTTCACCTACTGAGACTTCTTGTTTCCAATTTTTGCATTCCAGTCACCACTATTAGCAATGCATCTTGGTTGCATGTTTGATCAATTTCAGGCTATAGAAGCAGATAAAAACTTTCTTTTTCTTCATTTGTGGCCTTGGTGCTAAGTGCATAAATTTTAATAATATTCATATTAACTGTCCTTCCTTGTAGGCATATAGACATTATTCTATCACTGACAATATTGTACTTCAGGACAGATCTTGAGATGTTTTTTAATGATGAATGTAACCCCATTTCTCCTTGTCATTCCTGGCATAGTAGAACATATGATTACCTGATTCAAAGTGGCCAATAGCTGTCCATATCAGTTCACTGATGCCTAGAATGTTGATGTTTATGTGTTCCATTTCACTTTGGTGATTTATTTTCCTAGATTCATACAATGTGCATTCCATGTTCCAATTATTAATGAATGTTTATAATTTTTTCTTCTCAGTTTGAGTCATGCCACATCAGCAAATGGAGGTCCAAGTTTAAAATGACTAGGAACTGGAGCAACTATGAGGGTGGAAAAGGGCTTGGACTCCCTCTAGGGCCAGAGAGGTTCTGCACTTGGACATGAGTAGGGAGGGGAATCCCAGGAAAAGGGCCCCTGTGGGGGCATTACCTGGAGTTCAGATGGAAATGCATTAGTCCATGTAATAAGAGCATTTCCACCAGCCCTTTCTCTATCCATAAAGGGTTCATAACCATGTGCAGATTCTCTGTCCCTGAAATAGTACTGTACTGATGGGCCCCAGCCATACTCCAGTTGATTGAGACACAAATTTGGGAGTCTTTGCAAAAAGTTAGGTTTTCTTCTTCCTTCTGCTCTTCTCTTTGAATAGAGCCTCCTCCTACAAGGAAGTATTGCTCATTCAGCATTAAATTGTCATAATAAATAATAGGAAATAATAAAGTTCAGGTACCTTACCTAATAAAAACCACTTATCTTGAAAGTCTCCTACCACCTGCAGAAACACCTAACCATTTGCTCACCTGGTTGGTAACACTGATGTTTTCTTGTACCCACCCACATGCAGGCCTATGAGAAATGACTCCTATAAATGAATATGAAGTGGCACTATCTGATGACTATAGCACTTTTTGCCTCCGTCTTCCGGTTCATAAAATAGAGGCAAGAACTTAGGCCATTTCAGTAAGAGGAAGTTGCAAATTACAAAAGTCTTGGGGCTGGGATTTAGCTCAGTTGGTAGAGTGCTGCTCTATAGTCTCTGAGGTCCTGAGTTCGATTCCCAGCACCACAAAATGGGAGAAGGACATGGCAACCCACTCCCAAGGTAATCCCGAAACAATCAGCCATTGAAAACCCTACGAGGGCCACTATGAGTCAGCCTCAACTCGATGGCACCTAACAACAACAACAGAGTCTTGAGAAATAGGGCTGAAGAAATGCTAGTTAAGACATCCTACTCAGTACATTCATGGGTTGGTTTAATCAGGTTCAAGATTGAATATGTCTTATCAATCAACTGTAATCAAGGAAATCCAGAACTTGAGCCCTAGTGGTATACCTCATATGTTCAAAATTATCTTTCAAATCAACAATTAACTAGAACTGGTCCAGTGGGAGATGCCAGTTGTGCCCACAACAAGGCCCCAACCTCTCAGGCCATGTGTGAATGCAGGAAGTAGAAGGGACAGAGGAAGGTATGCTTGGAAATTCCAGCATACTAGAGTAGAGATGGGGCTGGAATTTAACTCAGTTGGTAGAGCACTGCTCTGCAGTCTCTGAGATCCCAGGTTCGATTCCCAGTACCACAAAAATGGGAAAAGGATCTGGCAACCCATTCCCAAGGCAATCCTGAAACAATCAGTCATTGAAAACCCTATGAGGGTCACTATGAGTTAGACATGACTAACAACAACAACAGAGTAGAAATGTTGGGCTTTCCTGCCTCTTAGCAGATCCAACTTCAGGATGCAACTCCTGACCTGGGAAAAGAGCTTCCTCCTAAGATACATCAAGAAAAATATCTTGATGCTAAATAAAACCAGAGATCTTAGCTAAAGTAGGAGGGAATAGTGCTCAATGGGTGGCTTTGTCATTGGCTAAAACTTCTATGCTGCCTAGTTTGATTGATTAGTCTTCCTCTGTTGATCAGCCCCTGTCAACCAGGCAATATATGCAAACTACAGCTCTAACTTCAGCCTGTTCGTCGGGCTTTGAAAGATTAGGGGCCAGGTGGGGTGGGTAAGAAATCTACAAGCCACTTCCAAGATGAAAATTTTCATTTCCCATGCATAAGATGCCAAGACCTATCTTCAATAAGCCAGCAGTTTTATTTCTCAGCTGGTGGGATTTCAAATGAGTAGAATTTTCATCGTTTCTTACAGACCTCCTTGGTTCCAGAGGAAAGGACTCCACCTTCCTCCCTCTGCATTGTGAGTGACTTTGCTACTCCTTCAATTGCTAAGCTTGCACTTATATTCTTTTCACTTTTTCTTTGCAATGTCTTTAAAATATTATAAATGCATACCTTCTTTCCTTCATGGTTGGCATCTGTCACATTTCAAGTGAGAATGCATTAAAATCGTTTCATGAGACTCTCATAATCAGAAAAGTACATAAGCAGAATGCTGACAGACTCCTTCATTCTGTTTTTCTGTGACTATATTTGTGAAATAGTTGATCCATGCAATGCGATACTATTTATATAATTTTATAGCATTGTTATTGTTAGGTGCTATCAAGTTGGGTCCGACTCATAGCAATCCTATGTACAACAGGTACTGCTGTGTTGTTATTGTTAGGTGTCGTTGAGTCATGTTCTACTCATAGCGACCCTCATAGAGTTTTCAATGGCTGATCATTTCAGGATTGCCTTGGGAGTGGATTGCCACTTTCTTCTCCCATTTTTGTGGTGCTGGGAATCAAACACGGGACCTCAGAGACTGCCGGAGTGGTGCTCTACCAACTGAGCTAAATCCCAGTCCATACAACAGTTACTAGACAATATATAATGCTGTCTGTGGATACATATATGCAGAGTAGTTAAGATGTTAAAACAGCCAGTCGCTGTGGCGCATGCCTGTAATCCCAGCGTCTCGGGAGGCAGAGGCAGGAGGATCGCAAGTTTGAGACCAGAGGCAGTTTGCATAACTTAATGAGACCCTGTCTCAAATTGTAAAAAAAATGGGCTGGGGGTACAGCTCAGTGATCCAGCACTCGCAGAGCATGCAAGTGCGAGGCCCTGGGTTCAACCCTCAGTACCAAGAAAAAAAAAAAGATGTTAAAACATACTTGGAAATTATAAACATCACCTTCAGTAATTGAAGAGACCTTGAACCTGGACTAATTTGGCTCATCAGGTTGTAAACATGCTTACATATACAGACACAGACATTTGCTTGTTCAGGCACGTTCCCTCTCTTTTGCTGTACATATGAACAAGACATCCTAGAGTTTTAACACTAGCCTAGACAACATCTGAGAAGACATTTAATTTTTCCTTTAAAAGAAAAAGAAGGCAGAGCAAATGAGTTTGTTGATGGGAGGGGCTGACCACTGGCTTTGCAGAGGTCTTTGATGGTCTTCCAGCGGCTTCCTCCCAGGTCCATTTTTGAGGCAGGCTAGGCTTGGCTCCAGGCCAGTGTGACAATCAAGGCCTGAGAAGTCCCTTCTTTCAGACATTATTTATCAGGTTTCTTTGTTTTACTGGTGGGCCGGAGGAGGGACAACGAGGGGCAAAGAGTGAGAAGGAGGGGCCCAGGCAGGGATTTCTAAGCTCAGACAGGATGTCCTGCTGCTGTTGCAGCCTGTGGAGCCCTGCTGGCATTGCTGGGCAGCCTGTGCGGATGGCTTAAGTTAATCCTGGGAGTCTGGGCTGCCCTGCTCTGATTCCTTTGAAAGGCTCCCAGGCTCCAGGGAGCATCCCTGACTCTGACAGGCAAGTAGTGTCAAGGAACAATGAACTCAGGAAAGAAAGAAAGAGAGAAAGAGAGACAGAGAGACAGAGAGAGAGAGAGAGAGAAAGGAAGGAGAGAAATGAGAGAGAGAGAGAAAGAGAGAGATGGGGAGAAATGAGAGAGAGAGAGAGAAAGAGAGAGAGAGAGAGAGAGAGAGAGAGAAACGAAGAAAGGGAAGGGAAGGAAAGGACAGGGAATGACCTGACAAATGAAAACATGTGCCTTTAAACAGCTACAGACCAGCTACCAAAATGAGTCTTTACAAGCTCCCAAGAAATCAATTAAGAGGAGTGGGAATGAATGAAACATCAGATGATCATTTCAGCTTTGGAAATGGCAGAAAGGAAGGATAAAGAAACCAGATGGCCCTCACCCCTAGCCCAGGCAGAGGACCCGCCCACGCCTGCACCCTACCCCTGTGCAACGCATACATGCTGCCCTTAGATGCTGCCAGATTTACACCCCACCTTTGCAACACTCAATAAGAGGCCACCAGGCTGAATATCTTTGCAATTCTGTGTGAGTTCCAGAGAAAAATTGTTCTGCCTTCAAAGCTAAATGGAAGTTTGGGAGAGAAGTATGTGTTTTCCCCTTAGGTTCAAAAGAAATTAATATCCCACTGTCTCTTTGTGTATTTGTATTTGCCTTTTCCAAATGAAAGGGGAAATTGTGATGGAGATGCATCCTATAAAAGCAGAAGATATTACAGAATAACAATATTGCTTCTTTACAGAACCAAGTCTCTATTTTCTTTAAGATAGAAATGTGACTTGCTTTTATATCCACCCAACACAGCACAAGTTTATCTCTTTGATTTAAAATTCTGTGATTTTGATAACATCATCCAGCATTATTCACTTCCATTCCATTTTAAAACTTTTGTATATGTTAACGCTTACATGGAAACCTTGAGAGAGGTTAGTGCCAGATATAAAGATTAGAGGGGACTGTCAGATCCTAAATCATGGATTCCTATTGAGATACTTTGGGTCATGAGAATATTTTAATAATAGGAAAAATAGAAAAATAACTTCTTGGACTGTAATTATATGTTAGGCCCTAGTAACATAAAAAGGAACAAAGACTGACAGTCTATGGTCTATGGTCAAGGGATTTATATTTAATGGGAAACATAAGGAAGGTGGAGAGGGGCAGGCAAACCACCAACCAAAAGTAATGCCAAGTCCCAGGTGCTATACTTCAGTTAGGCATCAAGTTCCAATGGATACATAGGAAGGAGCAATTCTTTCTGTGGGATGGTGACTATGTCAAGGAAACCTACCCCTGGATAGTCCTGGTGAGACAAGAAAGGTAGGAGAATCACAGAGAGAGGAGACTTGGAATAGCAAGGAAAGACTGATGATGGGCTAGGAACTCTAGATGGGTCTAGAGCCAGAAGGAGTCCAGCAATGGCTTGGGTGGCCATGCTAGTAAGGTGTGTACCCAACCTAAGGGGAAGACAAATAATCAGAGTTTAGAAGGAACACCTTAGTCTCCAGAGGTTGTGTTGGGGTGAAAAGAAAATCAAGATTTCGGATTATATCCCAAATTAGTATTAGGGTGAAAAAAAAAAAAAACAAGAAAAGATGAAGTCAGATTAGATCTGGGCAGAAGATTGTTGTTATTGTTAGGTGTTGTCAAGTCAGTGTCTAACTCATAACAACTCTACACACAACAGGAGAAACAGTGCTGTTAGTGCTTCTCTGCTATTCATAGGGTTTTCAATAGCTGATTGTTATAGGGTTTTCAATGGCTGATTGTTTTTTGGGAGTGGGTTGCCAGGTCCTTCTCCCAAGCCTACAGCACCTGGTATTCCCAGGCAGTCTCCCATCCAAGGATTAACTAGGCCTAACCCTGCTTTGCTTCTGAGATCTGACGGGATCAGACACCACAGTGGTATGGTGGGCAGAAGATAGAGAAGGTAAACTTGATGACAAAGTTCCTAACGTTGTCAGCTGGATCCTTGGCTAAAGGAAGACATAATAATGGTTAACATTTACTCTCTCTGTGTGTAGATTAAGTGCTAGTTCTGTGCCTACCCCTCTTTTTCAATCCTCATAACAAGCCCATAAAGTAGGGACAGTTCTTATACTCATTCTACAAACGAGGAAAGTGAGGCAAAGAGCCCTTGAGTGAACTCAAGTCACAGATAGTAGCTAGTAAGCCAGTGTTCAAACAGCCTCCCAATCTCCCTGGATGCCTGCTGCATATGGTGCTCACACAAAAAGAGACCTGGCATTTAAGAGGAAGAAAAAGAGATCACGTGAGTAGCACTGTGATAAGCCCATCTCTTACTTTACTAAAAATTAATACAGATATACTTTGCATTGTGGGCGTTTGGGAAATACTTGGATGCTGCCAGAAGTCCATGTTAGACACAATGTCAGGTACATAATAAGTGCTCAACAGTTAATATTTGTTGAATGAATGAATCTTTCCCTGAGGGACAGACCTATTTTCCCAGCTATTTATGAGACATCTCTGCCTCGATTTCCTGCAGCAACCTCAAAACTTATTACACACTTCCAAATACCATCCCACTGGGGACTTGGACTCCACTATATGAATTTAGAGGGATACAAATATTCAGTCCATAGCAGAGCATTTCTCTGGCTCTCCCTCTCTAATAGAATTCTGATAATTCATTCTCTGTCTTATCAGAAGCCAAATAACATCCCCACTGCAAATTCTGACTACGTACAACAGATTGCTGACTTTTATTTCTCTGAGGCACCCACATGGTAGAGCGCCAATAGGGCCCTACAGAGGATAAGAGCTCCTCTAAACTGCCATTTTCTCCAGAGATCTGCTCTCTTTATGTCTGCTCTCCCTTTCTTCTCCTGGAAGTTTCTAAGGATAGAACCACAGCCTTCACAGGCCAGGGAACCCAGTAAACAGAGCACAATCTCAGGCCTGGCAGTCCTCTGCTCAAGGCAAAAACAATGAACTAAATTGGACGTAGGAGTCAGTCTGCCTGCCTGCCTATGAGTCCCATGTGCTGTGTGACCTTAGGCAAGTTGATTAACTTCTCTGAGCCTCATTTTCCCATGAAATAAAAACATAGGTTAGCCAGATGCTACGTCACATGGTTATAACCCTAGAAATGAGAGGCTGAAGCAGGAGGTTCTTGAGTTTGAGGCCAGAGGCAGCCTGAACAAGTTAGCAAGATCTTGTCTCAAAAAATAAAAATACAAAAGGGCTGTGGGTGCAGCTCAGTGGTAGATCATTTGCCTAGCATGCACGAAGCCCTGGGTTCAA
>VMDO01012286.1:50408-62988 GCA_007922755.1 Pedetes capensis | reverse complement strand
AAAAAAAAAAAAAAAAAAAAAAAAAAAAAAAAAGAAAGAAAGAAAAAGAAAAGACAAGAGAAGAGAAGAGAAGAGGAAAAAAAAAAAAGACTGGCCAGGTACTGTGGTGCACACCTATAATTTTAGCCACTTAAGAGGTTAAGACAGGAGATCTAAGTTCAAAGCCTAAGGCAGCCTGCTTGACTTAGTGAAACCCTGTCTCAAAATACAAAATAATAAAGGAGCTGAGGAGTGTGTAGATCAGTGGTAGAGAACTTGCCTAGCATGTGTGAGGCACTGGGTTCAGCCCCCCAAAAATGCCCCCTTCAAAAGTTAGAAAACTCTTCATATTTGATGAAAAATATTACCTTCCACATCTAAAAATCTCAAGGAACTCAAAGCAGTATAAATACTAAGAGATCTACATGTAACCTGGGTGCGGTGGCTCATGCCTGTAATTCCAGTGATGTGGAGGTAGGAGGATTGCAGGTTCGAGGCTAGAGGCAGCCTGTGTAATTTAGCAAGACCCTGTCTCAAGATTAAAAAATTTAAAAAGGGGACAGAAGTGCATCTCACTAGTAGAGTGCTTGGAGAAATATGCACGATGCCCTGGGCTCAACACCCTAGTAATGGAAAAAAAAAAGTGAGAGAGATTTACATGTAGACATACCATAGTCAAACTGCTGAATAATGAAATTTTGAAAGCAGCAAGAGACAAATCACTTATATCCACTGGAATAATTCAACTAATACTTTACTTTTTGTTTTGTTTCTGTTTTTTTGAGACAGTCTCGCTGTGTAGTCTAGGCTTAACTGGAACTTGCTATGTAGACTGGGCTGGCCTTGAACTCACATTGATCCTACTGCCTCAGCTTCCTGAATGCTGGGATTACAGGTGTGTGCCACCATGCCCATCTCAACTAATAATTTACAATGCAAGCCAGAAGGCAATGGAATGATATAACAAAACTGTCAACCAAGAACTCTACATCCATCAAATTCATCCTTTTAAACATTATACTAAGTGAAAGAAGCCAGTCACAAAACACCACATACACAATTCTGCTGTTGTTTTTATGTGCCATTGTGTCAGGTCTGACTCATAGTGACCCTAGGTACAGTAGAACCAAACACTCCCTGACTCTGTGCCAGGCACACAATCTTTCTTATGTTTAAGCCCATTGTTGCAGTCACTGTCTCAATCCATCTAGTTGAGGGTCTTCCTTTTGTTTCATTGACTCGCCACTCTCCCAAACATGATGTCCTTCTCCAGGGATTGGTCCTTCTTGACAAGATGTCAAAAATATGTAAGACAGAGTCTAGCTGTCCTTGCTTCCAAGGACCACTCTGGTTGCACTCAGGATGCTCTTAGTATTTATACTGCCTTGAGTTCCTTGAGTAATGTACAGATTCAACACAATCCCCATTAAAATACCTATGACATTCTTCACAGAACGAGAAAAAATACTTCTAAAATTTGTATGGAACTATAAAAGAACTCAAATAGCCAAAGCAACCGTGATCAAAAAGAATAAAGCTGAAAAAAGTTATGAAATTAAAAATTAATTAATTATAAGAAAAACAAAGCTGGAGGCATCACGATACCTGATTTCAAGACGTATTACAGAGCTATAGTAACCAAAGTAGCATAAAACTGGCATGAAAATAAATATAAAGACTAATGTAACAGACAAGAGATCTCAGAAATAAAACCTTGCATCTACAGCTAACTGATTCTCCTAAAACTGTTTTTTTTTGTTTGTTTTGTTTTTTGCGGTCCTGGGAGTTGAACCCAGAGCCTCACGCTTGCATGCTCTGCAAGTGCTGGACCACTGAGTCACACCCCTAGCCCATTTTTTTTACTTTTGAGACAGGGTCTCGCTAAATTACACAGACTGCCTCTGGTCTCGAACTTGCGATCCTCTGCCTCCCAAGCTGCTGGGATTACAGGCGTGAGCCACCGCGCTCGGCTCTAAAACTGATTCTTCACCAACTTATATCGGAGAAAGGGAAGCTTCTTCAATAAACAGTGCTGGGACAAGTGGCTATCCATTTGCAGAAGATTAAAACTTGACCCCTATACATCCTGTACAAAAATTAACTTAAGGACTCCCTCTGGGGAAGCCTGCATCTATGTCTTGAATGTCTACTATTATTCTTTTCTTAGGCATCTCTTTCTCTCTGAATGCTCACACTTTGAAACTCACAGTGTGTACTATTTCTTATCTTTACTTAATAAATTCACTATTTCAAAAGAAAGAAAGAAAGAAGGAAAGAGAAAGAAGAGTCAAAAACAAAACAAAAAACAACAAAGAAATTAACTCAAATGGATCAAAGACCTAAGTGTAAGGCATGAAACTCTGAATCTACTAGAAGAAAACATAGCAGGAGTACCTCAAGACACTAGTAGTTTTTTTTTTTGGTACATGACCCCAAATTATAAGAAACAAAAACAAAAACAGAAAATGGGATTACCTTAACTTAAAAAGCTTTTGCATAGCAAAGGAAACAACTGAGTGAAGAGACAATCTATAGAATGAGCAAATACAGCCTTCTATTATGGAAGACTGGTCATATGCTGATCAGTTGGAGTGTCCAGCACTTTTTTCCCTTAAGAAATAATGTAAATCTATTTATTGGTTCTGGCACCCTAATGAATGGCTAATTCAGACATATGCATGCCACTCACATACTCAGTAATAAGTTCTTTTTAAAACTCAATTGTTGCTCTTACTGCATTCCTCTTTCCTCCACTTTTAGCACTAGGAAGTTTCTTGAATGTTATGATGGCTGTATAGCATATGTATGTATATATACATAACAAAACCTCCAAGAGATTGTGAACACAGCACCAGGACAGGTCTTTCCTGCTTGAAATTGACATGCAAAGTGATATTTTCCCTCCTCCCCTTTTTTCACCTGGAAGCATCAAAGTGTCATAGGTGAGCATGGCATTTCATACAGGCTTTGGCATGATGGTCAAATGCTAAGCAAGCAGTTGAGCACTGAACCAGAATTCTCTCAAAAATATTGTTCAAGGGCCGAACGTTCAAGTGCAGAGCAGTCTGAGTGCTGATGTACCACTGTATTTGCCAATGATTCATTTCACAAAAAGTTAGCATGTAGAACATATAAGGAACTCAAAATGTGGGAAAAAAACCTCCTGAGTAATTAAATTTTGAAATGGGCAAATAAAAAATATACATGAGACAATTATATGAAAAAACGTTCAATATCATTAACCACTTGTTAGGTGCCATTGTGTCAGGTCTGACTTATAGCAACCAGTGTAAAATTGGTGAAGCCACTTGGAGAAGCCTGGCAGTTCTTCAAACTGTTTCTTTTTGTTTTATTTATTTTTTGAGACAGGGTCTCCCTGTGTAGCCCAGGTTGACTGTGAATTGCATTGGTCCTCCTGCCTCAGCCTCCTAAGTGCTGTGATTACAGGTGTGGGCTACCACTTCCGGCTTAGTTCCTCAAACTGTTAAATTACCATATGACCTAGAAAATTCTACTCTTAGGGATATACTCAAGAGAAATGAAATGTATGTCCACACAAAAACTTGTGTGCAAATGTCCACAGCATCATCATTCTTCTTCTTTTGTGTGTGTGTGGTACTGGGGGGTTGAACTGAGGAACTCACACATGCATTGCAAGCACTCTATGGCTGAGCTGCACCCCCAGTTCACTTTTTATTTTGAGACAGTGTCTTGACAAATTACAGGGGCTATGTCTGGCCTGGAATTTGTGATCCTCTTGCCTCCACCTCCCATGTTGCTAGGATTACAGGTATGCACCACCATGTCTGGCCATAGCAGCATTATTCCTAAGAGCTCCAAACTGGAAACAATCCAATGTCTATTTTGTTTATACATTCAGGGGAATTCTATTTAGCAATAAAAAGGAATAAAGTACTAATACATCGACATACTGTCACTTGGCTGAACCCCAGAAATATGTAAAGAAAGAGAAGCCAAACTCAAAAGATTATATATTATATGATTGTATTTATATGAAATGTCTAGACAAGGTAAATTTTATAGAGACAGAAAGCACCTCAGTGGTCACCTAAGGCAGGAGGTAAGAGTGGGGATTTACAGTAATGTTCAAGTATCATATACTACCAGTAGTGCAGATTTTTCTTTTCTTTCTTTTTTAAAAAATTTTTCTTTCTTTCTTTTTCTTTTCTTAGCACTGAGGGTTAAACCCAGGGCCTCATGCATGCTAGGCAGGTGCTCTACCACTGAGCTATTCCACTAGTGGTAGGAGTGAGGATTTAATGTGAAGAACAAAGGAACATTTATTGGGGTGATGGAAATGTTCTAAAACTGCATCATGGTTATGGCTACACAAGTCCATACTTTTACTCAAAATCACTGAGTGATACACTTACAGTGGGTGAATTTTTTTGTTTTTTCATATTGTTTTTTTGAGACAAGTATCCCAGGTTGGCTTAGAACTTGTGCTCCTCCTGACTCAGCCTCCTGAGTGCTGAGATTACAGGTGTGTGCCACCACGCCCAGCTACAATGGTTGAATTTTATGATATATAAATTACAACTTGGACTGGGGTTTAGCTCAGTTAGTACAATGCTTGCTATGCATGCTCTGGCATTTGATCAAAATTTGATCAATGCATGCTCTGGCATTTGACCAGTGCAGGATTTGATCCCCAGCACTACAAAAATGGGAGAAGGACCTGGCAGCCCACTCTCGAAATAATCCCCAAACAATCAACCTTCAAAAACCCTATGAATAGCAGAGAAGCACTGACATAGCATTGGGCATGGCAGAGTGTCAGGGAAGTGTTCCGTGCTGTTGTACACAGGGTTGCTATGAGTCAGAGCTGACTCAATGGCACCTAACAACAACAAATTATAACTTAATGAAAGTGTGGGGCTGGGGGTGTGGCTCAACAGTAGAGCGCTTGTTTAGCATACATAAGGCCCTGAGTTTAGTCCCCAGCACCACATGCACACACACATACACACAAAGTGCTATGAGGGGGGAAAAGTGAGTAGAACTTAGCCTTGGAGGTACCCACCTCGACCTCATATAAATATGGGAGAATATATATAGGAATATGAACTGGGTCATAGGAGTGGCACCATACATTCGTACACATGTAAGCTGACAGTGCATTTTTTAGAGCACAGGTGCTGTGTTCTCGCTTTAAGCTTCAGGGCATGCCTTCCCTATTCTCCGAAATCACTTCCTTTTTATGCACCTCCAGTTCTTACATACCCCTCTTCAGGGCATCGCTTTTATTACACTGAGACTGTTTTGGTGTCAGCTTCCTGGACTAGACTGTAAGCCTCTCTAGCTCAAGGACAGTATCTTCCTCATCTCTGCAGCTCTGATGTCTAACCAGTCTTCAAACAGAGCAGACACCAGGGAATGTCAAAGTCATGAAAAGAAAATTGGGGGAAGATAGGCAACTTTGTACCAAATATGTTTAAAAGTACAAAAGAGGGGCTCAGAAATAAGTATACATAACAATTTAGAAGTCAGGCTGGACTTACTGTTTGATTGGAGAAGTAAACTCCCAAATTTAAACATTATCTTCCTTGGATATGGTCAAAATTCAATTTTATCCAGGGCTGTGAATTTACAAACATATTAAATCTTCCCAGATTACGCTCCCCAGCAAGCAAACAAACCATTAAAGAAATCTGATTTCCCTACTGATACCCGGCAGTATTAGCGTAGAAGCCCAGATAGTTCCTGCACATCTGGGTTAGCATTAAGTAGCTAGCTCTGGAAAGGACTGTGACCTCAGGCACACAACCAGGTCAAGCCAGCTCTTTCCAATCTCCCCTTCCGATCTCCCATCTTACCCAGACTCAGGTCAAACACAGGGCAAGGTGGGAAGCTTCAGACCAAAGTGACCCCAGACGTGGCCTTGGGCACACTGTTCTCCACACCTTCACACGAAGCGTGAGATGCAAAGAAGCTGGAGCCCAAACGCACACCTCCACCAGGCTCCTGGCCCTCATCTGAGAATAAGGTCTCAGAAATGAAGAGCCAGGCCCACAGAAACAGAGGCAAGCCAGGGCTCAGTCACCAAGGCCAGGAGGAACAGGAGTGTTCAGGAGAAGGCTTTCCAGATGCACCAGAAGTGTGGGGCTTGAAAAGAGGGAGGTAAGAGACACTTTGTTGCTGTTAGGTGCTATCGAGTCGGTATCCAACTCATACTGACCCTGCGTACAACAGGCGAAATACTATTGTCAGTGCTTCTCTGCTGTTCATAGGGTTTTCAATGGCGGATTGATTTTTGGGAGTGGGTTGCCGGGTCCTTCTCCCAAGCCAACAGCACCTGGTGTTCCCAGGCGGTCTCCCATCTAAGTACTAACCAGGCCTTGCCCTGCTTAGCTTCTGAGATCTGATGGGATCGGACGCCATAGGGCAAGAGACACTTGTTGTTAGGTGCCATCGAGTCGGACTCATAGCGACCCTCATAGGGTTTTCAATGGCTGTTTCGGGATTGCTGTGGGAGTGGAGTGCCAGGCCCGTCTCCCATTTTTGCGGTGCTGGGAATTGAACTCGGGTCCTCAGAGACTGCAGCGCAGCGCTCTACCAACTGAGCTAAATCCCAGTGCAAGAGACACTAGAGATGGGGAATTCTGGAGACTGAAACGACAGGGTCAGAGAGAAAGGGCACTTGGCTTGGCCACGGACCTGGCCAGGATGCTTCTGAGTCTCCAAGGCGACAGGCCTCGAGTTAGGGTAAAGCTGCGCTCCGGTGGATAAGAAAAGAGGGAGAAAAAGAAAACACAAACAAATAAGTTAAAAAACCAAAAACCCACTAAAAAACAAAACCAGAGGCCCGCGCGTGAGAAGGCTCCCAGTCTGCAAGCGAGGGCACCGCTGGCGAGCGCGAGCCCGGAGTCGTGGGCGCGTCACGCCCGGGAGGCCCGCCAGGGGGTGGGACTCGAGTCTCTGGGCGGGCCCGACGTCCGCCCCGCGGCTCAGCGGCTCTCCGCGAGCCGAGCGCGCCGGCGAGGGGCGTCCGGCCCCGAGATCGCGGACTCACCTTCCTCCCTCCCCACGGGCTGGGCGCCGGACACCGCTTCCCACAGGCGGCGCGCCCTCTCGTGGTCGAAGCGCACCCCATCTGGTTCCGGGGCCTCCGGCTCCTCGGAGCTGTGGTACGACCCGGCCCCTCCGCCGTCCGCAGCCTCCACGGGGCCCAACGCGGGATACTCCATCTTTCCCGCAAGCCCCAGCCAGTCGAGAGCCACTCGCAGCGCCCTGGTATCGCGAGATATGGGTGGGCGGGCACTTGGCCCGGCCAAGAAATCTCGCGAGGTTTCGGCGCTGCAGGCTTCCTAGCTTTGGAGCAGTTTGCGCTCTTATTGCCGTAGGGTGTTCGGAGCCTCCGGGCCACGTGTGTGGCGTTTGAAAACTGATCGCTGAGTCTGCAGCAAGGCTCCTCCTTCCCGCACGCGCTCGTGCGGCTTTTGGCTCAGGGTTCTCACGTTGCTCACCGTCGACCATTGACACTTTTAATATTTCGTTCTTATCTCGTCCGGTTTTGTGGGACATTGCCCCCATTTCACTGGTAGGGTAACCAAGGCCCA
The DNA here is from genome assembly GCA_007922755.1 of Pedetes capensis. Classification (NCBI taxonomy): domain Eukaryota; kingdom Metazoa; phylum Chordata; class Mammalia; order Rodentia; family Pedetidae; genus Pedetes; species Pedetes capensis. Next base: position 55,429 of record VMDO01012286.1, on the reverse strand, counting down.
GATTGTGGAAATGGCTTACTCAAGAGTTCATTACTATTAAGTGGTCGAGCTAGGATTCTGTCATCATTTACGATTGCTGTTAATAATACGCAACATTGGGGGCCATATAGCGAGTTCAGGCTAGCCTGGGCTATATAGGAAAAGAGACCTTGTTTCAAAAAAAAAAAAAAAAAAAAAATCACAAAACAGCCAGGCGTGGTGGCGCACGCTTTTAATCTCAGCGACTCGGGAGGCTGAAGCAGGAGGATCACGAGTTTGAGGCCAGAGGCAGCCTGTGCCATTTAGCGAGCCCCTGTCAAAAAAATAAAAAGTGGGCTGCTGGTGCAGCTCCATGGTAAAACACTACTTAAAAAGTATGTATGGGGCTCTAGGTTCAGCTCCCAAGTACCGCAAAATACGTAAAATAAATAAAATAAGAAAGAAAGTACCATTTGTTGAATTCCAAGTGCCCCCAGCTTAGACCTACTTGCTTATTGGACGCTGCCACTCAGATGTCTAATAGGCTTCCCCACCATTAAGTGTCTGGCACCAAATTTTTATCTTCCAACTCCAGACTTGCTCCTTCCTCGGTCTTTAGGAAGACACCGTTTCTTGTCTAGGTTATTTATTACAGTAGCATCTTCATTGGTCCCTCCTGTTGCCCTTCAGGTATTCCTAGCCCCGCAGTCCCAGGTATCTTCATGTAACAAGTCATATTAAGACGTTCTCATGCCTAAATTCAATGGCTTCCCATCTCACTATTAGTAAGGCAAAGTCCTTACTTTGGCCAACAAAGACCTATACAATCTGAATTCCCTTAACCTCCTGGGCCTCATCTCTAATTATGTCACTCAGCCCCCAAACCCTTGATTCCTGTCCTTGTTACACAGGCCTCTTGGAATGCATTTCTCCCGTATACCCCCATAGCTCAGCCTCTTTCTTCCTTCTATGGGTTTTCTACCTAAAATTTTACCCATCCATCCATGCTTCATCTCCTTCTTTCCTGCATTGTTTCCTCCTTAATACCAAAGATAATAATATATTTTACTTTAAAAATTTTTATTGTTTGGTTCCTCACTAGAAGAAAATATTAGAAAAGCAAGAGTTTTTGCCTACGTTGTCAGAGCTGAACCCCCAGCTTGATCTAGAGCCTGGACCTTCCTCGTATATAAAAAAAATTTGTTAAATGAATGAAGCTTGTAATCTAATTACCTTATTTCAACCTTATTGATTCAAATATTTTTATTGGGAGTTTATTATGAACTAAATGCTATGTAGGGCACTGAAATACAGTGGTGAACAAGATAGAGAAGTTCTAGTAGAGTATTTTTTTTTTTAATTATTGTACTGAGGGGCTGGGGATATAGCTCAGTTGGTAAAGCATTTATCTAGCATGTATGAGGCCCTAAGTTTGATTCCTAGCACCACACACACACACATACACACACACACACACACACACACACACACACACACACACACAAATTATTATAGTGGAGGAAAGTATAATAAAAAAGTTAACAGGTAGTAAGAAATGCTAAGGAAAAGATAAAGCAGGAGTATAAATTGGGTGAATGATGAGAGAGAAGCATTAGTTAGGGTGTTCAGGGAAAGCCTCTGAAGAAATGACATTTGAGCTAAGACCTGACTGATGAGAAGGGGATAACCACGTGAAAAGCTGGGGAAGAGGGTTTCAGGCAGAGGATAGATAGCATGTGTAAAGGCCCTGAGACAGGAATGAACCTGATGTGTTAGAGGAACAGGAAAGAGGACAGTGTGGGTGGAGCCTAGTGAACAATGAAGAAAGTGGTACCAGAGGAGGCCAAAGAGAGAAGGATTTTTCTTACCCGTGATCACCTGGGTCACCAGTATCCTATTTATACTACAAATATTCACTTATTTATAAATAGTCTCCCCCACTTATCTGCAGAGGACACATTCCAAGATATTCCATGGATGCATAAAAGTGTAAGTACTGAACCCTACACATACTGTATTTTTCCTCTATATACATACTTCTGATAAAGTTTAATTTATAAATTAAGCATGATAAGAGATTAGCAATAACTAATAATAAAATGTTGTTATGTTGTTAGGTGCCGTCGAGTCGGTATCCAACTCATAGCGACCCTCATAGGGTTTTCTTTTTTTTTTTTTTTTTTTTTTGGCGGTACTGGGGGTTGAACCCAGGGCCTTGCGCCTGCATGCTCTGCAAGTACTAGACCACTGAGCTGCGCCCCCAGCCCATTTTTGTTTTTACTTTTTGAGACAGGGTCTCGCTAAGTTACGCAGACTGCTTCTGGTCTCGAACTTGGGATCCTCCCGCCTCCGCCTCCCGAGCCGCTGAGATTACAGGCGTGCGCCACCACGCCAGGCCCCCTTATAGGGTTTTCAATGGCTGAGTGCTTCGGGATTGCCTTGGGAGTGGATTGCCAGGCTCTTCTCCCATTTTTGCGGTGCTGGGAATTGAACTTGGGGCCTCAGAGACTGCAGCACAGCGCTCTACCCACTGAACTAATAAAATAGAATGATTTTAATAATATACTATAATGAAAGTTATTTAAAATTTTATTTTAAAATTTCTGAGTTATTTATTTCTGGAATTTCCCATTTAATATTTTTGGACCTTGGTTGACTATGGGCAACTGAAAGCACAGAAAGTAAAGCCACAAATAAAAGGACTTGTTGTTGTTGTTAGGTGCCATCAAGTCAGACTCACAGCAACCCTCAGAGGGTTGTCTATGGTTGACTGTTTTGTGATTGCTTTGGGAGTGGAACAGTTTTACAATTGCTTTGGGAGTGGACTGCCACATCCTTCTCTTTTGTGATGCTGGGGATTGAACCCAGGTCTTCAGAGAATGCAGAGCAGCGCTCTATGAACTGAGCCAAACCCCAGACCTGAGAGGATCTACTGTACCACACATACTGAACACTAGCTCCATGTTGGGCTTCAGCTACAGAACTTCCAATACAATTGTTGTTGTTGTTGTTAGGTGCCGTCAAGTCGGTATCTGACTCATAGCGACCTTCACAGGGTTTTCAATGGCTGAGTGCTTCGGGATTGCCTTGGGAGTGGATTGCCAGGTCCTTCTCCCATTTTTGCGGTGCTGGGAATTGAACTGGGGACCTCAGAGACTGCAGTGCAGCGCTCTACCCACTGAGCCAAATCCCAGCCCTCCAATACAATAGATGACTGATATTTATGCAGTGCTTTACAGTTTATAAACCACCTTTAACGTATACTTCGATGTTTAATCCTCAGAGAGGTTCTCCTATGAGGGACTTTTTTCATATTTGAGGATAACTTTTCTCATATTTGACAGACTCAGAAAGGTAAAGGTTTTGTCAGGGTAACAGCTCAATTGTTATAGAACTTGTGCTTGAACATTTAGACTGTAAATCCATGTCCTTTTGCCAAAACTAGATGACTGTATGTTACTTGTTTGTTTTAAAGAAGAGTTCTGTTACCCATATTTGAATAACATGAGTTATTCATCTACAACTCCCTAGGGGTAGAAGACATTTTTGTCAAAGTACCAGACCCCTCAAGGATATTTTTGAACACTGTGGAGTAGATCCTGGGAATAAATTACTTAAATTGCTGTCCATATTAAAACAGCTCCCCTCACCTGGGTGTGGTGGCCCATGGCTGTAATCCCAGCACTCAGGAGGCTAAGGTAGGAGGATCAACACAAGTTTGAGGCCAGCCTGATCTATATAATGATTTCCAGGCCAGCCTGGGCTACATAGCGAGACCCTGTCTCACTGTCCCCCCCCCAAAAAAAAATCCCTTCCACTCTAAATCCAGTTTGAATAGCATGGTTTATTCAGCTAGAAATCCCAAGAGATAGAGGACATTTTTGTGAAAGTCCCAGAACCCACAAGGCTATTTTTGAACACTGTAGAGCAGATCCTGGGAGTAGATTACTTAAATTGCTGTGCATATTAACATAGTTCCCCTCTTCCCACTCTCAATCCAATTAAAAGCTCAAAATAGTTTCCATTCTCCAATGAATGCTGTCAGGGTTCATTTCCTGTGACATGGAGGCAGAGTCCCAAGCTACGCCACTGAGTGTCTGAATAGTCCTCATTGTCATTGATTTTCTGCCTGGTCTCTGAGTTTATCGTGCTTCCAAGAATGGCCCAGGCCTGGATTCCTTGCTGATATCTGTCAGTGCAGGTGATACCTTGTATTTGTTGGGCTTTTATTTATTTATTTTTTGTGGTACTGAGGGTTGGACCCAGGCCCTCGCCCTTGCATGCTCTGCAAGTGCTGGACCACTGAGCTGCACCCCCAGCCCATTTTTTACTTTTTGAGACAGGGGCTCACTAAGTTACGCCTCTGGTCTCGAACTTGCGATCTTCCTGCCTCTGCCTCCCAAGCCTTTGGGATTACAGGTGTGTGCCACCATGCCTGGCTTTATTTCTTCCCTATGGAAAATGAGACCCATTTCTCAACACATTCTACTATGTGTTTTTGCCATGGGAGTTGAACAATGCCAGAAAAATGACTTTATGAAGGGACAAGAACTGGTAACAGTTTAGCACACACTTCAGTTATGTAAACATTGACTGTGTATGTGTATATGGCATAAATCCATGCTATAGTGCTTAGTAAGATACAGTTCCTGCTCTCAGGGAGATTGAACTCTAGTTTGTCTAACTAGTATGCCTATCTAATGATAAGCATAAAGGTATCTACCAAGTATATAATATCAGAGAGTACATGTTAACTGCTGTTACTGAAGTGACAATGAAGACTAATGGGGATGGGATGGGACGGTGCTTCCACAGTGTAAGGATCATGATGGTATCTGGCATACTTCCTGTCATGGTTTAAATATTGTTGTTAGGTGCCATCGAGTCGGTATCCGACTCATAGCGACCCTCTGTACAACAGGGGAAACACTATTGTCAGTGCTTCTCTGCTGTTCATAGGGTTTTCAATGGCAGATTGATTTTTGGGAGGGGGTTGCCAGGTCCTTCTCCCAAGCCTACAGCACCTGGTGTTCCCAGGCGGTCTCCCATCCAGGTACTAACCA
>VMDO01012286.1:0-50308 GCA_007922755.1 Pedetes capensis | reverse complement strand
AGATGCCACAGGGCTATGGCTGCAGGCTATGGTTTAAATATAGTGTCCCTCAAAGGTCACGGCCTGCAGCTATAGCCCTGTGGCATCTGATCCCATCAGATCTCAGAAGCTAAGCAGGATCGGGCCTGGTTAGTACCTGGATGGGAGACCGCCTGGGAACACCAGAAGCTGTAGGTTGGGAGAAGAACCTGGCAACCCCCTCCCAAAAATCAATCTGCCATTGAAAACTCTATGAACAGCAGAGAAGCACTGACAATCGTGTTTCCCCTGTTGTACAGAGGGTCGCTATGAGTCGGATACCGACTCGACAGCACCTAACAACAACAACAACAACAAAGGTCACGTGCTTTAATGTTTGGTCTTCAGCTGGTGGCACTGTCCTGGGAGGTTATGAGACTTTTGGAAGGCAGCTATGCTCACCACTCTACCACCAACTCGGTTATAAGACTTTTAGACGGAGGATTCTTGCTTTGCAGAAGTAGCTCCCTGGGGGCGGGACTTTGGAGGTTTTTATCTCAGACCTGCAGCATAGGTTGCTCTCTGCTTCCTGCTAATGAAGATGTATGGTTGGCTGCTGTGGATCTTGCCTCCTGCCACTTCCATGCCACCATTATGAACCGATCTACTTACTGTGAACTTCCAATAAATCTCTTTAGCCATGTTTGTTTTGGATGGATTTTCTACTACAGTGATGACAGCTGACCAATAGACCTCCTAATAGGCTTTCTGCTTCTCAGATGTAGGAATACATCTCTGGCTGTTAGAGGCGGCCACAGATTAGGTTTTTACTAATAGGATATGAAGAAGTGTTGTTTGAATCTGAATTTAAGATTGATCCCAAACAGCAGGGGTGCTCTTGGGAAAAAACACAGAAAAGCCTCACCCAGCTGGGTTTGGGGTTCACATCTTTGCTGCAATCCTAGTTCGCGTCTCAGGCTGGATAATTTTGTAGTGTCCTCAGGGGATGCCTGGTTTTAATTCAGAGACTTTTCAAGGATTGATTGAAGGTATTGGAAAATTTGCTGAACACAGAACTGAGATTTCCAGAGGATCTTGAGAAGGTGAAGGAGTAGGATCAGGTTGCATTTAATAATGCTACCCAACTTTTCTACCTTCCATCACAGTTAGAAAATGAATATATATATATATATATATATATATTATGGGGCTGGGATTTAGCTCAGTTGGTAGAGCACCGCTCTGCAGTCTCTGAGGTCCCATGTTCAATTCCCAGCAAAAATGGGAGAAGGATGTGGCAATCCACTCCCAAGGCAATCCCGAAACAGCCACTGAAAACCCTATGAGGGTCGCTATGAGTCGGACCCGACTTGACGGCACCTAACAACAACAACAACAATATATAATATATATAACATTATATATATGTGTATGTATATGTATGTATGTGTGTGTGTATATATATATATATACATATATATATATATATATACATATATATATATATATATATATTTTTTTTTTTTCAGTACTGGGGGTTGAGCCAGGGCCTTGTGATGCTAGCTAGGCAAGTACTCTACCACTAAGTTGTACCCCAAACCCCCTTTTTATTTATTTTGAGATAGTGTCTCACTAAGTTGTATAGCCTGCATCTAGCTTTGAGCTTGCAATCTTTCTGCCTCAGCCTTCTGGGCACTGGACTTATAGATGTGCACTGAGACATCTGTCTAGAATATGGCACATTAGAGTAAACAGATAAGGCTGTTCTTCGTTATTGCAGTTATAGTCCAGAGATTCCAGCTACTCTAGGCCCTGCTGGGCCACCCTTGGAGAGGGAGGAACTCATGCTCAGAGCCATATGGGGACGAATGTGCAGGTGCAATGGGTGGCCATGATGTGTTGAATCCTGATGATATGTGAGGCAAGCGGGGTAGGATTAACCTCCATAATTTCTGAGAAATGAGCAGGCCATCAGTTACAGGTGCTCAGCTTGACACCAGCTGCTCCATTCTGCACTCTTTTTCTTTTTTTTCTTTTTTTTTTTTTTTGCGGTACTGGGGGTTGAACTTAGGCCCTTGTGCCTGCATGCTCTGCAAGCGCTGGACCACTGAGCTGCATCCCCAGCCCATTTTTTGTTTTACTTTTTGAGACAGGGTCTCGCTAAATTATGCAGACTGCCACTGGTCTCGAACTTGCGATCCTCCTGTCTTTGCCTCCTGAGCCACTGGGATTACAGGCGTGCGCCACCGCCCGCAGCTCATTCTGCACTCTTGACTTATGTTGCCTTAGGTAAATTACTTGACATTTGAGATGTTTCTTCATCTGTAAAATGAGGAAGTAGTACCTACCTGAGATGGTTGTGGTGAGGATTAGCCAATATAATCTGCATAAACTACTCAGCACACTGCATGGAACATAGTAAACAGTAGCTGTTACCAGTTTATTCTGAAAGCAATATATTTTTTTTCGGATTATTTAACAAATTGATGTTAGGTTTTAGACTTGGTAAAGACTGAATCAGCTAAGTCTCGTTCTCTATAATTTCTAGAACCAGTGTCTTGGTTCATTTTCTATTAATATAACAGGATATTTGAGACTGGTTAATTTATAAGGAATAGAAGTTTAGGGGCTAAGGGTGTAGCTAAGTGATAGAGTGCTTGTCTAGCATGCATAAGGCCCAGAGTGTGCCCACAAATACTGCAAAAATAAATAAAAAATAAATAAATAAATAAATAGGTTTATTTTGGCTCACAGTTCTGGAGATTGAGAACTGGCATCTACTCTGCTTCTGGTGAGGGCCTTGTGTTGCATCTTAACAGAGTAGAGAAGTGAAGGGTAGGGTGGCACGTACAGAAAGGACAAAAACCTGAGGGGTGGTATTGCTTTATAACAGCCAACTCTCACGGTAACTAACACAGTCCTGTGAGAACTGTATTAGTACCTCTAAATGATCGAATCACCGCTTAAATATTTTACAGTTTCTCAACACTGTTACACTGGGGACCAAATTTCAACCTGAATTTCAGAAGAGACAAACCATATTCAAACTATAGTTGTTGTTGTTAGGTGCCCTCAAGTTGATATCTAACTCATAGTGATCCTACATACAACAGGTGAAGCACTCTTGTCAGTGCTTCTCAGCTGTTCATAGGGTTTTCAATAGCTGATTGATTTTTGGGAGTGGGTTGCCAGGTCCTTCTCCCAAGCCTACAGCACCTGGTTTTCCCAGGTGGTCTCCCATCCAAATACTAACCAGGTCCGACCCTGCTTAACTTCTGAGATCTGATTGGATTAGATGCGACAGGGCTACAGCTGCAGTCAAACTACAGTAGTCAGTTTCAAATAATAATTTGTGGGCCAGATGTGGTGGTGCATGCCTGTAGTCTCAGCTACTCAGGAGGCTGAGTCAGGAGGATCCCTTGAGTCCAGGAGTTCAAGTCCAGCCTGGGTAACATAGTGAGACCCTACCTCAAAAAGAATGTACAGTTGATTATGGGTTAGCTAACCTTTTGGCTTGCCTGGGCCACCTCTAATAAAGAGGAGTTGTCTTGGGCTACACATAAATTATATAATTTATTTAGGATGTATTCATAATAAAGTGTATCGTGAAGAAAGCAAATGCTAGAAAACACATGATGTTAAAAGATTTCACCTGTTCTGGGTATATGCAGGCTCTAGGCTATGGGTTGAAATGCCTGGATTAGAGGGTTGTAATCTAGTTTGAAGGGCTGGGATTTAGCTCAGTTGGTAGAGCGCTGCGCTGCAGTCTCTGAGGTCACGAGTTCAATTCCCAGCACCGCAAAAACGGGAGAAGGGCCTGGCAATCCACTCCCAAGGCAATCCCTAAAGAGTCAGCCATTGAAAACCCTATGAGGGTCGCTATGAGTCGGATACCGACTTGACAGCACCTAACAATAACAACAATCTAGTTTAATGCACCCAACAAAATGAATAGTGGCCTAAGATGATCCAACCAAACTCTGTCATCTATAAAACATTGCCAAGAAATCCTTACTGGTATAGTAGTTCAAGTCACATCATTAGGATTTATTTGGGGCCTACTACACATGTGGCATCATGTATGTATATGCCTTCCTTACCTATAATATTTCGGTGGTTCTTCTTTGCTTGCAAAATAAAGTTAAAATAGTCTCCTATAGTATAAGGGGCTGGGATTTAGCTCAGTTGGTAGAGCACTGCGCTGCAGTCTCTGCGGTCCTGAGTTCAATTCCCAGCACCGCAAAAATGGCAGAAGGGCCTGGCAATCCACTCCCGAGGCAATCCCGAAACAGTTAGCCATTGAAAACCCTATGAGGGTCGCTATGAGTCGGATACCGACTTGACGGGACCTAACAACAACAACAACAACAAGTCTACTATCCTCTGAAAGGCCTACTGTCATGTTGGCCTTTGGCTGGCCTTGGGGAATTTGGTTTTCAGAACAGTTCCCCAATTCCCCAGAAAAGTGACTCATTAAGCCTGAACTTATCTCCCAGTACACTCGGACAAGAGTTTTTCTAGGGTATTCACTTAGGCATTGAATTGTGGGGTGGTAGAGTTTGTGAATGTTCTATTTTACAAGCTAATGCAAAATTGTTTTTCAAAGTGATTGTATCAATTTATATTCTCAGCATAATATATGAGTTACCCCTGATTTTCATTCTCTCCAGTACTTGGTACTTACTGTCAGACTTCCATATCTTTTGCTGATCTAGTGGATGTAAAATGGTATTAGATTAGAACTTTTCATTTTTTTATCTCTCTCATTTTTAAATTCATCAAACACAATCCACATAATTTATTAAGTACCTTCTCAGGAACTAGACATTTTGTTAGGTACTAGGGAATTTAATGTCTCTTTTTTGTACTTTACTTTTATATTGAGGTATAACTTATACAAATACAAATCTTGGATGAGCTATTTATATAAATAAACTGTATATCCACCACTTACATTAAGATATAGAACATTTTCAGAATCCCAGAATGCTCATTTGTGCCTCTTCATAGTCAGTTTTCACGCAAATAAATGATTATCCTGAACTCTAACACCATAGATTGGTTTTGCCTGATCTCAAACTTCATATAAATGAGTTGCTTAATTTCTAAATATTTTGGGCTCTTTCTAGAGTTCTTACTGTTGTTAGTTCCTATTTCAATCCATTGTGATCACAGAACATACTCTGTAAGACTTAAATCTTTTGAAATCTATTGAGATTTGTTTTATAGCCCAGCATATGGTCTATTTGGTGAATGTTCCATTTGCATGAAATGAATGTGTTTTTTGCAGTTATTTGGTATAGTGTTGCTATAAATGTCTATTATGTCAAAGTGGTTGATAGTGTATTCAGATCTTCTGTATACTTTTTTTATTTTTTTATTTTTTTATTTTTGCAGTACTAGAGGGTTGAACTCAGGGCCTTGCACATGCTAGGCAAATGCTCAACCACCCTAAGGGTCTGTACCCTAGCCCCTCAACCCTCACTTTTTTTTTTTTTTTTTTTTCATTTTTGAGGCAGGGTTTTGTTAGTTGTATAGGCTGCCTCTGGCCTCGAACTCATGATCCTTCTGCCTCAGCCCCAAGAGATGCTGGGAGTAGAGGCGTGCACCACAGGGCCTGGCTCTCCTTACTGATTCCCCTTCCCCCGTACTGCCTCGTACTTCCCCCGTACTGACGCAGGAGGGGCAGCTGAACCCAAGGCCTTGAAAATACTTTGCAAGCACTCTAACACCTGGCTGCACCTCCATCCTATTTTTTATTTTGAGTCAGAGTCTCACTAAGTTCTGCAGACTGCCTCTGGCCTTGAGCTTGCAATCCTCCAGGCTCAGCCTCTTGAGTCACTGGGATTTCAGGTGTGTACTACCATGCCCACTTTTTATTAAAATTTCTTTATTAAGGTAAAATATACATAACAAAAATTCATCAGGGGTGGAGACATATCTTAGTGTTAGAATGTGTGCCTTGAATGCACAAGGCCCTTGGTTGGATCCCCAGCACTGAAAAAAAAAAAAAATAGTGAGACAACCTTTCTTTCCTTTCTTCCTTTTCTTTTCTCTTCTTTTCCTCCTTCCCTCTCTCTTTCTTCCTTCCTCTCTCTTTTCTTTTCTTTCCCTTTCTTTCTTTTGTACTTGGGGGTTGAATCCAGGGCTTGTACATACTTTGCAAGTGCTCTACTGCTGGGATGCACCCCCAGCCCATTTTTAATTTTTTAAATTTTGAGACAGGGTCTTGCTAGATTACGAGGGCTCTGACCTCGAACTTGCAATCTGTCTTTGTCTCCTGAGTTTCTGGAATGACAGGTGTGCCACCATGCCCAGCTTGCTTGCTTGTTTTCTTTCTTCTCTCCTTCCCACCTACCTTCCTTCCTTCCTTCCCTCCTTCCTTCCTTCCTTCCTTCCTTCCTTCCTTCCTGATGGGGATCAAACCCAGGGCCTTGGGCATGTTAGGCAAGTGCTCTACTAGTGAGCTACATCCACAGCCCATTTTAACCATTTTTAAGTGTACCACTAAGTAGCATTAGGTATGTTCATGTTGTTGTACAGCCATCACTACTATCCATTTTCAGAGCCTTTTCAATATCTCAAATGTACATATACGTGTTCCTGCCAATGTGGGCTGAGCTCCTCTCTCATGCCCTCCCTGTCAACAAGGACTAATCCTCTGATACTGTGAGCTAAAATAAATCCTTCTTTCCTTAAGTTGTTTCTGTCAGGTATTTTGGTCACAGCGGTGAAAAAGCAAACTAATACAGAAAATTGGTACCAGAGAAGTGAGGTCACTGCAATGCTTAAGCCAGAGCATGTGGTTCTTAGGCCTTTGGGTGGAATTTGGAAGAGTGTGGAGATGACCACTAGAGAAGTCCTAGGATACTGTAAGAAGAGCTTAATGGGTGGTTCTAGTGGGAGTTTGGAAGACCAGAATGCCTATAGAATAATGAAGTTTCAGGAGAGAATGAAGACTCTATTGAGAATTGGACTAGAAGCCTTTGGTGTTACATTCTGGTAAATGATTTTTCATTTTGTGCATGACCTGAAAATTTAAATGAAACTAAATTTAAAAATAATGGATTAATTTATTTGGCAGAGGAAATTTCAAGACAGCATAGCATCGAGACTGTAGAATGGTTATTGCTGGCTGCTTATAGCCAGATTTTTTAATGAGGAAGGGAAACAAAAAGCAGAACAGAAAGATTTTTTAGCAATAGCAGTCTGTTTGTAAAAAGAGCCAGTGGAGCCGGACGCGGTGGCGCATGCCTGTAATCCCAGCAGCTAGGGAGGCAGAGGCAGGAGGATTGCAAGTTCGAGACCAGAGGCAGTCTGCGTAAATTAGCGAGACCCTGTCTCAAAAAAGTGAAAAAAAATGGGGCTAGGGGTGCAGCTCAGGGGTCCAACACTTGCAAAACATGCAGGTGTGAGGTCCTGGGTTCAACCCCCAGTACCACAAAAGAAAAAAAAAAAAAGAGCCACTGGAAAGTTGTGGACAAAGAGACCATAATGGTTAAAAAGATTACCACTATTTAAAGAGAAACCAAGGCACTTTGCACTGGAACAACAGGAAAGGCACCTTGAGGGAAAATCAGTAATTAGTGAGAGCCTACTCATCACCCTGGATATAAAACTGAAAACTCATTTGAAGGACTTTCTTTTAAAAAGAGAGTGGTTCTAGGACATCCTGCGGCAAAGGGCTGCCTAAGGAAAATGTTTTCCCAGTTCAGCCATCCTTAAACTCAGAGGCTGCTACTACAGCTATAGTCCAATGGGACCCAGCTACTGCTTGAGCTGAGAGCAGAACTTACTAACCTTCAGGTGGTGCTGGTTTTGCAGGCATATAAAATGCCAGGGCCATCAAGGCTTGCAGCAAGGTTTTTGAAAAAAAAAGCCTATGAGGCCAGGCAATGTGTAGCAGGATCTGATTCCTTGCAGGGATCCCCAGAGTGGGTGATGCAGTCTCCCTCTCTGGTATCTTGGGCACATGATGGTGTGACGTGACCTCCAAAGGGCTTGGATTGCTTCATCCCCATGGCTTTGCGGGATGTAGCCCATGGGGTCTCTTTTTTGAGCTGGCTCTACTGCCTGTGGCTTTCCTCAGTGGACTGTTCACATTCCTGGCGTCTCTAATTTCTTGGGACCTTCACCCTCACAGTTTGCCAAATCACCTTCTCGGGGGCTGCCCACTGGGACTCTGACCCTGCCACATGTTGCCTGGCCTCCCAGGTCTTCCTTTAATTTGTTTTTTTGCAGTACTTGGGGGTCAAACCCAGGGCATTGTGCATGTTAGGCAAGTGCTCTACCACTGACCTATATCCTGTACCCCCTTTTATAATTTTTTATTTTTATTTTTATTTATTTATTTATTTTTGCAGTGCTGGGGGTTGGAGCCAGGGCCTCGCACCTGCATGCTCTGCAAGTGCTGGACCACTGAGCTGCACCCTCAGCCCATATTTTTACTTTTTGAGACAGGGTCTCACTAAATTACGTAGACTGCCTCTGGTCTCGAACTTGTGATCCTCCTGCCTCCGCCTCCAGAGCTGCTGGGATTACAGGTGTGTGCCACCGCGCCCGGCATATAATTTTTTATTTTGAGACAGTGTCTTGCTAAATTGTGCAGGCTGCCTCTGGTCTTGAACTCACAATCCTCCTTCCTCAGCCTCCCAAGTTGCAGGGATTACAGGCAGTTGCCACAGCACCTGGCTCCTAGGCCTTCCTTTGAAATATGAGCAGAAATCCCCATGACCCTGCAACTCTTCTGCATGCCTGCAAAACAGCACTTGGATCATAGTTTCAGTGGTTTCTGAGTACCTGGACAGCTGAAGGTGGGAAAACATTTTGCCAAGTGCCCTGTGTTAGCCCTGGAAAATTCCAGGATGTCCTGGAATTTTCTTCTCAAAGCAAAGTCTTTTGAATGGCTGCATGGAAGAAGCCACTGCATTTGCCTGGGACTTAGACCCAGCATTAGGTCTTCTGTGGGCCAAATGAGAAACTTTGGTGTCCTCCTCTTTGGAAGAAACCTCTTCAGCTGGGAGCTGGGGGCAGAGAGAGCCCTATATTCCTGATTACAGGGGTCTGGAGTGGTATCTCCACTCCACTGAGCTGGGAGAGAGTGGACTTTTTTCAAATTCTATAGACTTTCTGAGGACGTAGCTCAGCGATAGAGCACTTGCCTAATGGGTGTGTGCGTAAAGCCATTTTTGAGAGGTGCTATAGGGAGGATGTGACATGACAGTGACATGCCCTCTGTAACTCCAGGCCCCATTCCTTAACACTCCAGGCTACAAGGAAGAGATGGCTGAGATAAGGCATTTCACTCTGTGATACCAGGCCCCATCATTCAAAGCCACAGGTTACCAGGAGGAGATAACTGACACCCGACTTTCAAAGCAAAGTTAATTGGACTATTGCCCCTTCAACTGTCCAAAAAGTGAATTATTTCCAGCTAAGGGAAAGCCTGCAGCCATACCACTGTGGCTACCAATCCCGTCAGATCTCGGAAGATAAGCAGGGTCAGACCTGGTTAGTACTTGGATGGGAGACCGCCTGGGAACACCAGGTGCTGTAGGCCGGGGAGAAGGACCCAGCAACTCACTCCCAAAAACAATCACCAATGAAAACCCTATGAATAGCAGAGAAGCACTGACAATAGTGTTTTGCCTGTTGTACATAGGGTCGCTATGAGTTGGTTATCTATTTGATGGCACCTAACAACAACAACATGGTAATTACCTCTCAATGAAGTTGTTATAAAACAAAAAGAAGAGCTATTTATATTTTTGTGTCCAAATCAAGAGATCGCAGTCATTAGCTTCTGGCAGGGATCACCCATCCTATTTCATATTTTAAGAAATGTTCTAACCCCTGAATCATCTACTAATTACAAACCCTAGAGTTTCCTCAGCTCCTAATACTAAATTGTCTATCATCTATCAGCACTGTGGATGACTCTCTTGCTCTTGGGAGTCTACTGTTTTTAGCTTATTCTTAGCTGTTACAGACTCCACAGACAACCACATACATGGTTGATATTCCTTGTGGTAATGTAATATAATAATTTGTTATTGTATTGCTCTACTATGGCCTATTTTCAGTTTGCCATTCTCCCCAGGGTGAACGTTTGGTTTTTAGTGTTTAGCTGTAACACTGTTCAGCTATAATTGTCTATGTTCAAGTCTGTTCTTCTTTCCTTTGAATGATGTCCTTAAGATATGTTCCCGGATGTGGTATTACTCAGGTTGAGAGTATGATCATTTTTACAGTGCTTGAAAGCAATTGCCAAATTTCTCCCTGGAAAGAGTATACTTGTTTATAGTGCACTCTCAGTGCACAAATATATTCTTTTTTCACAGTCTTGTTAGCATTGAGTGTTTTTCGGTTTTACTCATTTTTGCTAATTTAACAAATGTGCGGTGGATTTTTCTTTATATTTCTTTAATTGTTAGTGATGCTGCACATCTTTTGTAGTGCTCATTTACTGTGAATGTTTCCTGGCAGGTTAACTCCCCACTTTGACAGCTCCAACTTCATTTATAATTGTGTGATTTGGGGTAAATCATTAGTCATTTTTCCTCCTTGTGATTCAGTTTTTCAAACTGTGAATTGGAAAAGTTGGACTAGATTAGTGTTTACTTGGCTTAGCAGAAGAAATATTTTTTTCTAAGTATAATCCTATTTAGATCTTTAATACCAGTAACAGTAACATGGTAATTATTACTTATGGTTACTTTATGAGTTTGAAATTATAGCAGTTATTTATCAAATTAATGAATAGAACCATGAGTCAGTCTAGGTAAAGTCAGATTTTGGAGTTGGGCAATTGAAGTCTGGTTTGTGTTTCTTTTTTTCTTTTTTTTTTTTTTTCTTTTTTTTGTTGCGGTACTGGGGTTGAACCCAGGGCCTCACGCCTGCATGCTCTGCAAGTGCTGGACCACTGAGCTGTGCCCCCAGCCCATTTTTTTACTTTTTGAGACAGGGTCTCACTAAGTTACTCAGACTGCCTCTGGTCTTGAACTTGCAATCCTCCTGCCTCCGCCTCCCGAGTCGCTGGGATTACAGGCGTGCGCCACTGTGCCTGGCTCAGTGTTTTTGTTTTTTTGAAAGAGGGTCTAGTTATGTAGCCCAGGTGTCCTAGAACTTACTATATATTCCAGGCTGGCCTTGAGTGCGTGATCCTCTTGCCTCAGCTCCCCGAGTGGGCCACTATGTCCTGCTGCAATTGAAGTCTTATGTCAGAATCATCATATTGTTAACTCCTGTTCTTTTAATTCTCTTTCAGCATAATTTCACACTTGCATTAAAGTTGACAGAATATTATAAAGAGTTCACATACTCTTTGCCCCCATTTCCCAGAAGATAATTTCCAGACTTCCAGTTTACTATATTAGTTTTTGGGCCTGCAGCTGTAGCCCTGTGGCATCTGATCCCGTCAGATCTCAGAAGCTAAGCAGGGTCAGGCCTGGTTTGTACTTGGATGGGAGACTACCTGGGAATACCAGGTGCTGTAAGCTTGGGAGACAGACCTGGCAACCCGCTCCCAAAAATCAGTCTGCCACTGAAAACCCTATGAACAACAGAGAAGCGCTGACAATAGTGTTTTGCCTGTTGTATGGAGGGTCTCTATGAGTTGGACACCAACTTGATAGCACCTAACAACAACAACAACAACATATTAGTTTTACCATTCTTTCACATTTATATGATGATGATGATGATGATGATGATGGTGATGATGTTTGAGATTGAACCCAGGGCCTTGCATATACTAGGCAAGGGCTTCACTACTGATCTGTGCTACCAGCCCCCTTTTTATTTCTTATTTTTGAGACAGGGTCTTGCTAAGTTGTGCAGGCTGTCTCTGGCCTCTAACTTGCAATCCTTCTGTCTTAACCTCCTGAGTAGCTGGGATTACAGATGTGTGCCATGAAGCCTAGTTATATACATATTATTATTTTTTGGACTACTTGATATTAAGTTGCAAACATGATACCACTTTAAATACTTCAATGCATATTTCTTCTTTTTTTTTTTTTGTAGTACTGAGGGTTGGACCCAGGGCCTTGCTCTTGCATGCTCTGCAAGTGCTGGACCACTGAGCTGCACCCCCAGCCCATTTTCTTTTGCTTTTTGAGATGCGGTGTCGCTAAATTACGCAGACTGCCTGTGGTCTTGAACTTGTGATCCTCCTGCCTCCACCTCCTCAGCCGCTGGGATTATAGACGTGCGCCATCACACCCGGCAATGCATATTTCTTAAAAACAAGGATATTTGCATACATAATGACAGAATAATTATTAAAGAAAATAAGTGTCATGGATCCAGTAGTATTAGCTAATTTATAGATCTTACTGAAATGTTAATTGTTCCAATAATTTCCTTTTTAGCAAAAGACAATTCTAGTCCAGGGCTGTGTATAGAGCTCAATAGTAGAGCATGTGCCAAGCATGGTCTAAGCCCTGGGTTTGATCGCCAGCACCTCGAAAAAGAGAACACAAAGGAAAAGAAAATTCTAGATCATATATTCCATTCTTATCTACTTGTTGTTGTTAGGTGCCGTCGAGTCGGTATCCGACTCATAGTGACCCTCATAGCGTTTTCAATGGCTGACTATTTCGGGATTGCCTTGGGAGTGGATTGCTAGGCCCTTCTCCCATTTTTGCGGTGCTGGGAATTGAACTCGGGACCTCAGAGACTGCAGCACAGCGCTCTACCCACTGAGCTAAATCCCAGCCACTTCTTATCTACTTAGTTTCCTTTAATCTAGAAGAAGTTCTTGATTTCTGTCTTTCATGGTATTGATATACAGAGTACAGACCAGTTATTTTTTAGAATGTCCCTCAGCTTGTGTTTGTTTCAGTTTTGCCAGGATTAGATTTGATAAGAGAAAAATTCTGAGCTGTCCTAAATTTAATTAAAAGGGCCAGATGGAAGAAGGGAGGAGGAATGGTGGCGCTTCATCAGTTAACAAGCTATATGCCAAGAGAACAAAAGACCGTCACGTTCCTGAATATGTCTTAAAACCTTAACTCAAATCCCATCACAATCCCCTGGGTGCCACTATATCCTGCTTACAACCCCAGCCAATCTAGAAAGAACAATTCTCTTTATGGACTGTTCTCTTATCCCAAAGCTGTCCTCACTTTGTGTAATCCCATCCCTCTTATATATAGCCCATGTAAGTGCAAAGTTAATAATTTATGTCTTCTTTCTCCACTTTTTCATTATACATATAAAAGAATCCTGTTGGCTCGGAATCAGCAGACGTTTTTCCAACTGCTACCTAGTCTTGCTGCTGGACTTGTCCCAAGACTCGTACTTTCTTTCTGTCTAACATTTGTAATGACCTGATAAGCTCTTTTATTTTAGAGATCTCTCAGTCTCAAGAGTTTTGACTTAACAGGTTCAAATTTATGCATTTTTGGTATCAATACCATAGGCATTGGGCTGGGATTTAGCTCAGTTGGTAGAGCACTGCAGTCTCTGAGGTCCCGAGTTTAATTCCCAGCACCACAAAAATGGGAGAAGGACCTGGTAATCCACTCCCAAGGCAATCCCGAAACAGTCAGCCATTGAAAACACTTTGAGGGTTGCTATGAGTCAGATATTGACTTGACGGCACCTAACAACAACAACAACTATAGGCATTATATTGTTATTACAGTTAGTTGCTATAGAGTCAGGTCCGATTCATACTGACCCTATGTATAACAGAATGAAACACTCCCTGACTGTGCTGTGCACAGGATCTTTTTGTTTTTAAGCCCATTGTGACAGCCACTGTATCAATCCATCTAGTTGAAGATCTTTCTTTCTTTCATAAACCTACCACTCTCCCAAATATGATGTCCTTCTCCAGGGATTGGACCCTCCTGACAACATGTCAAAAATACATTAGATGTCTAGATATCCTTCCCTCCAAGGAGCACTCTGGTTGCACTTCTAAGACAGATCTGTTGGCTCTTTTGGCAGTCCTTGGTCCATTCAATATTCATCTCCAACACCATAATTCAAAAGCATCAATTCTTCCATCTCCCTTAATCAATGTCCAGCTTTCACAAGCATATGATGTTACTGGAAATACCATGGCATGAGTCAGGCGCACCTTTGTTTTCAGTGTGACATCTTTGTTTTTCAACATTTCAAAAAAGTCTTTTGCAACAGCTTTTCCCAATGCACTGTGTCTTTGATATCTTGACTACTGCTTCTGTGGGTGTTGATTGCAGAACCAAATAAAGCAAAATCTTGGAGAACCTCAATCTTTTCTCCATTTATGAGGAAGTTGCTTCTTAACTCCATTGTAAGTATTTTTGTTTTCTTGATGTTGAGGCACAATCCATACTGAAGACTGTGTTCTTTGATCTTTATTAATAAATACTTCATATCTTTTTCAGATTCGGCTAGCAAAGTTGTGTTACCTGCATAATGCAGGTTGTTAATGAGTCTTCTGCCAATCATGATGCTGTGTTCTTCTTCATAAAGTCCATCTTCTCTAATTATTTGCTCAGCATAGAGATTAAAGAGGTATGGTGAAAGGATACAGCCCTGACGCACACCTTTTTGTCTTTAAAACAGGCAGTGTTTCATTGTTGTGTTCAAATGACTGCCTCCTGGTCCATGTACAGATTCTTTATGAGTACAATTAAGGGCTCTAGTATTCCCATTTGCAATGTTATCCATAAATTTTTGTGATCCGCGCAGTCAAATGCCTTTGCACAGTCAATAAAGCATAGATAGACATCTTTCTGGTATTCTCTGCTTTCAGCTAATATTCATCTGACCTCAGCAATGATGTCACTGGTTCCATGCCTTCTTCTAAGTCTGGCTTGATTTTCAGGCAGTTCACTGTCAATATACTACTGCAGTCACTTTTGAATGATTGTTAGCAAAATTTTATTTGCATGAGATATTATGATATTGTTTGATATTTTTCACATTTTGTTGGATGTCCTTTCTTGGGAATAGGCACAGATATGGACCTTGTCCGGTCAGTTGGCCAGGTAGCTGTTTTCCAAATCTGTTGGCTTATATAAGTTAGCATCTCATATGCTGCATCTCTTTGTTGAAATATCTCTATTGGTATTCCATCAATTCCTGGAGCCTTGTGTTTTGCCAATTCCTTCAAGGCAGCTTCTACTTCATCCTTCAGTACCATTGGTGCCTGATCATATGCAACCTCTTGAAATGACTGGGCATCCACCAATTCTTTTTGGCATAATGACTCTGTATATTCCTTCCATCTTCTTTTAATGTTTCCTGTGTTGTTTAATATTTTCCCTGTAGAATCCTTCACTATTGCCACTCAAGGCTTGAATGTTTTCTTCAATTCTTTAAGCTTGAGAAAAATAGTGTGTTCTTTCCTTTTGGTTTCCTATCTCCAGCTCTTTGCACATGTCATTATAACATTTGATTTTGTCTTTCTCAAGCTTCCCTTTGTTTGAAATCTGTGTAGGTCTTTAACTTCATCATGTCTTCTTTTTATTTTAGCTGCTTGATGTTCAAGGGAAAGTTTTAGAGTCTCTTTTGACATGTAATTTGGTCTTTTCTTTTTTTCCTGTCTCTTTGATAACCTTTTGCCTTCCTTATGAATGATGTCTTTGATGTCATGTCACAATTCATGTGGTCTTCAATCATTAGTGTGTCTAATGCATCAAATCTGTTCCTGAGGTGGCTTCTGAACTCAGGTGGGATGTACTCAAGGTCATACCTTGGCTCTCTTACACTTGTTCTAATTTCCTTCAGTTTCAGTTTGAACCTACCTATGAGCAGTTGATAGTCTGATCCACAATCAGCCCCTGGTCTTGTTCTGACTTTTCTTAATCTCCTTTTATTAGTAAATGATGATGGGGTGCAGAGTGTTGTTCTGACTTTTGATATTGAAGTTTTCCATCATTTTTTCCACAAATGTTGTCAATTTCTTCCTATATGTTCTGTCAACCTTGTGGGTTGGAGACTTGAAGGTAGGGGCTTATTAGAAAAGAAGAGACAAAGACAGTGAGGCACAGGGGCCAGGGAGCTGAATGACTCCAAGGCACAGAAATTTATTTCTGTACATGTTTTATACTTGTATAAGCAGGAAATGTACTATGTTAAAAACAGCTAAGTAAATGATTTATTGTGAGAGCGGGGGTGTACTAGTTATTCTCAGCAATGCATCCCATTTGATCATGGCAAAGGGCAAGTAGTTTATAGAATAGGGATCTGGAGTCAAGCATGACATCTCAAGGGTACAGAGAACAGTCACATCCCATCAGGTGCTGTTCCTGGGAACTACGTTTAGTTCCTCTGCTGCCAAGTCTTCCTGGCAACTCAGGATTTGGCATGTCATGACTGCCACTCTGTCCTGAAACTACTTGTGCAAGTCTCCATAATGTTCCATCTGGTGAATTCCATGTGTATAGTCACTGTTTACAGCCTGCAGCCGTCGCCCTGTGGCATCAGATCCTGTCAGATTTCGGAAGCTAAGCAGGGCAAGGCCTGGTTAGTACTTAGATGGGAGACCGCCTGGGAACACCAGGTGCTGTTGGCTTGGGAGAAGGACCTGGCAACCCACTCCCAAAAATAAACCCGCCATTGAAAACTCTATGAACAGCAGAGAAGAACTGACAATAGTGTTTCGCCTGTTGTACGTAGGGTCGCTATGAGTTGGATACTGACTCGACGGCACCTAACAACAATAACAGTCACTGTTTAAGTTGGTGAAATGTATTTGCAATGAAAAGATTGTTGGTATGACAAAATTCTATCATGTGATCTCCAGCATTGTTTCTGTCACCAAGACCATGTTTTCCAACTATTGAGCTGCCTTCTTTGTTTCCAACTTTTGCATTCAAGTCACCAGTAATTATCAGTGCGACCTGATTGTATGTTTGATCAATTTCATATGGTGGAAGCTGGTAAAAATCTTCCTTATCTTCATTTGTGGCCTTAGTGGTGGGTGCATAAATTTGAATAATATTCATACTACCTGGCCTTCCTTGTAGGCTTATGGATATTATTCCATCACTGACAGCACTGCACTTCAGGACAGAATTTTTTTGGGGGGGGTACTGGGGTTTGAACCCAGGACCTTGCGCTTGCATGCTTTGCAACTGCTGGACCACTGAGCTCTACACCCAGCCCAATTTTTTTTTTTTGCTTTTCTTTTGAGGCAGGGTCTTGCTAAATTACGCAGACTACCTTTGGTCTCAAACTTGTGATTCTCCTGCCTCCGCCTCCCCAGCTGCTGGGATGACAGGCGTGCGCCACCGCACCTGGCTAGGACATATTTTTGAGATGTCTTTTCTGATTATGAATGCAACCCCATTTCCCTTTAATCTGTCATTCCCAGCGTTGTAGACCACATGATTATCTGATTCAAAATGTCCCATACCAGGCCATTTTAGCTCATTGATGCCTAGAATGTCCATGTTGATATGCTCCATTTCCCTTTTGATGATGTCTTTTTTTTTTAAAAGACACATTTATTCAGCATCATGATCAGACTATTACATTAGCAATCAACAGTATGTGTGCAAAAAAATAAAAAGAAAAAAACAAAGGTCTACATTAAAACCCTTTGTTAGAATGCTTTACACTTTCCACAGAACAGAAACTAAAATAATCTGTTATACAATTACTCACAAATGCTAAAATAATCTGTCATACAATTAGTCACAAATACAGTTCTTGAGGTTTTTTTTTGCCCATACACATGAGTATTGTCTAAAACATGTCTTCTTTGTAGCAGCTAGGCCCTGCCACCACCTTGCTTGGCTGAGTTCACAAATCTGTTGCAACCTGTAGCTTCCCTGTCACTTCTCTGGCTCTCCTCTCCTGCTAAGATTTGTTTCCTGGCAGTAATCAAAACCTTCTGCCACTGCCATAGCTACTGCTGCTGCTGGAGCCACGTTGGCTTTGTGGTTTGGCAAAGTATTGGCCTCCACCACCATGCAGTCCAGAACTTCTGCCTCCAAACTTTCCTCCCTTCATGGGTCCAAAATTTGAAGATTGATTGTTGTAACTAGCAAAATCATTGTAGTTTCTGCCACCTCCAAAATTGTTTCCATCATTACCAAATCTGTTGTAGCCATCCCCACTGCCACCATATCCACCACCACCATGGCTATCACCAAAGCCACCATGACCACTCACATTTCCTCCACGATCAAAATAGTCATTGCCACCAAAATCACCTCCATGACCTCCACCAAATTTCCAGAACCACTTCGACCTCTTTGGCTAGATAAAGCACTAGCCATTTCTTGCTTTGATAGGGCTTTCCTTACTTCACAGTTATGGCCATTCACAGTAGGATATTTCTGAACGATAATCTTATTTACAGAGTCATGGTCATCAAAGGTTATGAAAGCAAAGCCCCTCTTTTATCCATTGCCTCTGTCAGTCATGGTTTCAATCACTTCAGTTTTCCCTTATTGTTCAAAATAATCACATGAGTGGTATTCTTCAGTGTCTTCTTTAATACCACCAAAAAAGATCTTTTTCACAGTTAAGTGGGCACTTGGTCTTTGAGAATCTTCTCTTGAGACAGCTCTCTTTGGTTCCACAACTCTTCCATCCACCTTTGTGTGGCCTTGCATTCATGGTGCATCCACCTCCTCCACAGTGGCATAGGTGACAAACTCAAAGCCCCTGGAGCTCTTGGTGTTTGGATCTCTCATTACCACACGGTCCATGAGTGTTCCTCATTGCTTAAAATGGCTCCTCAGACTCTCATTGGTTGTTTCAACTCTCTGATGAAGAGCTTCTGCAGCTGTTTGGGCTCTGTGGGAGACTCTGACTTAGATGTGATGGTAGTGGGAAGAGAGACTTTAATGATGCTTCCTTGGCCACGACCATGGGCAGAAAGCCCTTTTGATGATTTCTAATTTTCCTAGATTCATACTACACACATTCCATGTTCTAGTTAGTAATGGATGTTTACAGTCATTCCTTCTCATTTTGAGTTGTGCCACATCAAATGGAGGTCCCTGGGGCTTTACTCCATTCCTTAACTGTCATTAAGGTTGACTCTCCTTTGAGGAGGCAATTCTTCCCCAGTAGCGTTTTGAATGCCATCCAATGTTGGGAGCTCATTTTCTGGCACTATATCTGACAGTCTTTCTCTGCTATTCACAGGGTTTTCAATGGCCAATTGTTTTGATAGTAGGTTGTTGTTGTTGTTGTTGTTAGGTGCCGTCAAGTCGGTATCCGACTCATAGCGATCCTCATAGGGTTTTCAATGGCTGAGTGCTTCGGGATTGCCTTGGGAGTGGATTGCCAGGCCCTTCTCCCATTTTTGCAGTGCTGGGGATTGAACTCGGGGCCTCAGAGACTGCAGTGCAGTGCTCTACCCACTGAGCTAAATCCCAGCCCTTGATAGTAGGTTAGCCATGTCCTTTTCCCTAGTCTGTCTTAGTCTGGAAGCTCAGCTGAAACTTGTTCACCATGGGTGACCCTGCTGGTATCTATAATACCAGTGGTATAGCTTTCAGTATCACAGCAATGTGCAAGCCCCCACAGTATGGCAAACTGACAGATATATGGGGGAGACATTATATTAAGGTACACATAAAGTTGCTGTGTCTCATTACTTTTGTGTGTGTGTGTGTGTGTGTGTGTGTGTGTGTGTGTGTGTGTGTGTGTGTGTGTGTGTTGCTGGGGAGGTTGAACCTGGAGCCTCATGTATACCTTTGCAAGCCCTCTACCACTGAGCTGCACCTCCAGTTCCTTTTTAATTGTTTTTTATTTTGAGACAAGAGTCTCAGGAAGTTATGCAGGCTGCCTCTGACCTCCAAATTGGAACACTCCTTCTTTCGCCTCCTAAATCACTGGGATTATAGGCCACCACACCCAGTTTTATTACTTTTGATGATATCTCTGATCATGGTTAAGGTAGTATCTGCCAGTTTTCTCCATTGTAAAGTTATAATAGGGGCCTAGAAACTGCTATTGCTAAAAGCATTGATTCCTTTCTTGGGCCCACAAGGTAACTAAAAGTGAAGGAGGACACTGGTTGCTGGCCTAACTAACTCCATTTTGTCCCTCTCTGGCTCTATTTTGCCTCTTAACATTTCCTCTTGAGTCACCCACTCCTGCCATCACATTGGATACCAGAAAAAAGATTGACAAATATCTCTGTGACAGGGGACTGAGAGTACTCTCAAGCAAAGGTGAGCAGACCACCCCCAAAATGAGGGCAATTATTTGTGATGGTTAGGCTGTACCCTGGAGCAGGAATAATCGTCTGTGGGAACTAGATTGTTGCCCTCAAATGATGATAGCCATAACACTCCTTGGGACCACCTTGGAGAACCAGAACTGAAATAATGATCAACCAGAACTGCTTAATTATGCACACCTCTTGTCCCTGCCCTAATTCTTCCTCTGTTTAAACCTAAAGCTCATGTCAGTAGCCCAATTGTTGTTATGTGTCTTGTCTGACTCATAGTGCTCCTATGTACAAAAAAAATGAAACACTCCCTGACACTGTGCCATGCCCTGCACTATGTCAGTGCTTCTTTTCTATTCATAGGATTTTTGATGGCTGATTGTTTCCGGATTGTTTTGGGAGTGAGCTGCCAGGTCCTTCTCCCATTTTTGCAGTGCTGGGGATTGAACCCAGGGCCTCAGAGAGAGTGCAGAGCAGCACTGTACTAACTGACCTAAAAGATGGGCTTTATCTGTTCCTCTTCCCAATGTGCACATTGATTAGATCTCTTTTCTCTGCTTCTCACCATTATTTGTTTCTTTAATTGGTATATGAGGATGGGTGGCCGAGCCTAGTCTGTTGGGACTAAGGCCCTAAAACTCTCATTACAAAGTTACTGTTTTTTCCTTTGTAATTAATAAGTATATTGTGGGGAAGTTCTTTGAGAGCATGTAAATATCTTCTTAGTCATCAACTTTCACCCACTAGTTTTAGCCTTCATTGATTTCCTTAATTATTATGTAACTCTGATGGTTGCCAAATGGTGACCTTCGAATTTCATCATTGTTTCTACATTAATTAGTTGACATTCTACCTGATGGAAGAGCTGTCCTTTATTTATTTGTTTTAATATAAACTTATGAATGCCTGCAGTTGTAGCACTGTGGCGTCTGATCCTATCAGATCTTGGAAGCTAAGCAGGGTGGGGCCTGGTTAGTCCTTGGATGGGAGACCGCCAGGGAACACCAGGTGCTGTAGGCTTGGGAGAAGGACCCAGCAACCCACTCCCAAAAATCAATCCGCCATTGAAAACCCTATGGACAGCAGAGAAGCATTGACAATAGTGTGTCATGTGTTGTACATAGGATCTCTATGAGTCAGACACCAACTTGATGGCACCTAACAACAACAAACTTATGAATTACTATTTTATTTGAATTATGATCCATAATTATCATCATTTATTTTGATGCTTATATTGTTACATATTTGATTCTTAAACTCCATTATGATGGCTGCTGTGCACTTTGGCATGTCCTCATCCTTCTTTGAGTATTTCTTTACTTTTTCTCATGACGAAATGTTTCAAACTCATCTTATATTTTCCTCGGAAGCAGCCATTTTCCTGAGGAGCCCTCTTTCCTTATAGTAGAGAACGTTATTTGAAAACCAAGACCTGGGGACAAGGTATTCTCATTGCTGTTGGGGTATCATTGCTTCCAGGTTCTCCCAGTAGACAGAGATACACAAACATTTTTGTGTATGTGTTGGGTTTTCCCTGTTCAGTGTGCATTTTGTTTTTGCCCCTTATTCTGTGTGGTTATGTTATTCATTCAAAATATAATTGGTTGATTTGTTTCTGTTTGTATGCCATTTAGAGTTCCCCAATCCTTGTTGATTGTATTTTTTTAGTATATGAAACTAACCTGGCTCCCCAATTGGAACCACACAAAAAGGTACTAATATAGAATGTCTCTCCTAATATAGAATGCTTGTCCCATTTTCATCATTACTTCCTTCACTCTCCACCATTCTTTTCTTTTCTTTTTTTTTTTTTTTTGTGGTTCTAAGGATCCAAAAAAGGGCCTTGCACATGTTTGTTTGGCAAGCACTCTACCCCTGAGCTATAACCTCAGCTCCTCCCACCATTCTTTTCACCTTGAGTCTACACACTTCTAGTGGGTAACTAATTCATAGTTTCTAATTTGTCCGTGTGTGCGCGCGCGCACACACAGTGTGTGCACACATGGTGGGGATTAAACCTAGTACACAACACGTTGAATCTAGAGCCTAGTATGTGTTAAATACATGCTTTACCACTAAGTTATACTCCAAGCCCTAGGTTATTTATTCATTTATTTTAAGATGGTGTCCCGCTATGTAGCCCCAGGCTGGCCTGGGACTCATGATTCTCCTGCTTCAGCCACCCAGATTCTGGGATCACAAGCTAGTGCCACCACACTCAGCTTAACATTTCCCTTTTAAAAAGAAATCCTGCATCTATCTGGAGTCCTCCTCTACCTCCCCTCACATCTCCATATCATTTTCATGATGTGTATCCATCTATCTGTCCTGTCCATTCTCTATACTTTTACATATATTTTCTGTAAACTACAAAGCATACCGTATATACTATTTTATGTATTTTTAAATTTACACGAATCATTTCATAGTGTATTACTTGTTGGCGTTGCTGTTTCAATAACTCATTTCGTTAGGAGCTTTCAAGTGTTACATATACAATCATTTATTAGTTTTATTTGTTGTAGTGTTCTATTATAGGAATATTTCACGCTTTATTCATCTACATCTTACTACATTTCTGCCGTTCGCATTTTTCACAAGGAAGCAGGCTTCCTGGAATATATCTTCTTGCGCACACTTGTAGAAGTTTCTGTGTCATCTTAGACGTGAAATTTCAGGGTCCATAAAACACACATTTTAAAGTTCATCACATCAAATTATCCTCAAAAGTGGCCACTGTAATTTTACCCTTCCATCTGCCATCTGAATCTCAGTATTCCCTCCTCCCACTGAAATGATCAGATATTAACATTTTACCATTCGATGAGATGCTAGGTGCCATCTGGTAGTGTCTGACTCATAGCGAACCTCAAAGGGTTTTCAATGGCCGATTGTCTCAGGAGTGGACAGCCACGTCCTTCTCCCATTTTTGCGGTGGTGGGACTGGAACCCAGGACCTCGGGGACTGCAGAGCAGCGCTCGACCAACTGAGCTACATCCCAGCATTTGATGCGATAGTTTGTAAGTAATTTTGTGAACAGATCGTTTCGGTGCAATTCTGGATACATGCAAATAAAGGGCCAGAGGACGCTGCATGTGGCACCGCCGAGCTCGCAGGGTTCCCCGTGGTGGTTTGGGGGCCCCGTTGCCATTCCTTGGTTTCCCTCAAACGGTCGCCGAGCGCTGGCAAATCGCACAGCCCGCGCGCGCCAGCGGGGTCCGCGACGGGGTGGCGCGCCCCGCGTCGCGCAGGTGGTTGCTCCCGGCGCAGGTGGTTGCTCCCGGCGCGGGGCTCCCCCGCAGGGTGGGTTGGTTCGGTCCACAGCGGCCCGCGCCTGCGCGCTGTCGGGTTGCGTCTCCTCCCGGCAGCGCCTCGGCCGAGAAATCGCGCGCGGGGCAGCCGGTGGCACTTGGTCTGTGGCGGCCGCTCGCGACCCCCCAGGGCCCGGAGGAGCGGCTCGGCGGCGCGGCGCGCGCGGGCGGTGCGGCCCCGCGGCCCCCCGGACGTCGCCGGCTCGTCGTCGTCTTCCCGCCTCCGGCTTGTCGCCCCGAGGGCGCCTCTCGAGGCCGAGGTAGGCCGCTACGCACGCCGGTGGCCTCCGCGCCTCCCCGGGGTGGGCGCCTCGGGACATCGCGGTGGGCCTTCGCCCTGGGGTCCTGGCTGGGTTCCCACGCCATGGGGCGGCCTTCATCTGCTCGGACGTGGTCGCCGCCACTTTTCACTCACCACCGAGGGACGGTGGTACCCATTTCCTCACCCCGAGCCCCCGGGGAGGTGGCTCCGTCTCTGTCATCTTCACCTGCGGACCAGACTCCTCTGCCCCCGGCGTCTCGAGTCCCCTTCTTTCCATTAGGTTACATTTGGCTGTCAGGCGCTGTGTGTTTTCATCATTTCTTGGCCCAGGAAAAAACGATCTCCCTATGCCCTCTCTCGCTATGTAGCCTGGGGTGGCCTCGAACTCGCGATCATCCTGCCTCAGCCTCCCGAGAAAGACTTTGCTCGGAAATCCTTCTCATTCTGTACCACTTACCTCCTAAAGCAGAGCTGGTGTGTTTCCCTGTGTGTACCCTAAGGGGCTGTGGTTCAGGCCTTTGACACACGCGCATTTACTTAATCCTCAAGACAGCCTTTTGAGATGGGGGACAGGGACATCTCAGTGATGGAACTAGGTTTGAATTCAGACAGCCTGGCTGCAGTGTTCTTACATTTAGTCCTTATATCACACTGAGCTATAACTAACATCCAGGAAAAAGTGACAAGTTATGCTTTTGTCCCTTTTTCCTGTCACGAGAGGCAGTGTCTTGTATTTGAGTCAAGGAAGGTGCGTTTTTGGAATCAGATGCATTGAGTTTCAATTTTTAGCTTAGCTGTTTACCAACTCACCAGCTGTTTTTGACTAAGTTTCATGTATTTCATAGCAATATGGGTAACTCCTACTTAGAGTTATTGGGAGGAATAACCCTTATAATGCATGTGAGGTGCCTAGAACGATGTCCAAGGATCAGTAAGTGGTAACTATTAATTAAGGTGTGTTTGAATTCTGTGGTTACACACTTGTCCTAACCTCAGTCTGAATGTAAGCAGGGAAACAAGGACCAGGTGTGTGCTCATGTGCGTTTGTATAGATGTGCATTTACCTTTTTCTTTTCCCATTTACAGAAACAAATGTTGTTGTTGTTAGGTGCCATCGAGTCAGTATCCGACTCATAGCGACTCTCATAGGGTTTTCAATGGCAGAGTGTTTTGGGATTGCTTTGGGAGTGGATTGCCAGGCCCTTGGGAGTGGATTGCCAGGCCCTTCTCCCACTTTTGCGGTGCTGGGAATTGAATTCGGGACCTCAGAGACTGTAGCGCATCGCAGTACTCTACCAACTGAGCTAAATCCCAGCCCACAGAAACAATTAAGCTCATTGTAATCAGTTGATAAAGAAAGAGCTTGGTCCCAAATTTCTTGAATACAGCCTTGTTTGGGGTAAGAGTTATTCATAAAGGATTGTTCTTAAGGTCCCTGTGCCTGGAAGCTTTCCGAGTTGTTTTGACAGGTTTGGTACCTAGAATGTCAAGATTTTAAATTATCTTGTCAGTGATTGTTCTTTAAGTAGATCAAGGTAATGGATGTGCTAAAAGAAAATGACAGTATCTCAAGGTGGGGGTTTTTGAGGATATTACTAAAAGTGCTACCTGTGAAATAAACAAGTCTCATTACTGGGTCACTTTTCCTGCTGATTCATCCCTCTGGAGACATTTTCTTCCTCACTGTTATGATTAAGATACTGCTATGGGCAGCTAGGGGCTGGGATTTAGCTCAGTGGGTAGAGCGCTGCGCTGCAGTCTCTGAGGCCCCGAGTTCAATTCCCAGCACCGCAAAAGTGGGAGAAGGACCTGGTAATCCACTCCCAAGGCAATCCCGGAGCACTCAGCCATTGAAAACCCTGTGAAGGTCGCTATGCGTCAGATACCCACTCGATAGCACCTAACAACAACAAGGGCAGCTAGACTCCATT
Source organism: Pedetes capensis (assembly GCA_007922755.1). NCBI lineage: Eukaryota > Metazoa > Chordata > Mammalia > Rodentia > Pedetidae > Pedetes > Pedetes capensis. The sequence goes on along the minus strand of VMDO01012286.1, from coordinate 24,708 downwards.
TGTCTTTCACAGGCAATTAGTGGTAATTCATTCTATAGCTTCAGTTCAAGCCAGTGAAGATAAGCCTGCCTGCCTTGCCTTGCTCTGCTCTGCTCTGCTCCTTCTTTCCTTTTCTTTTTCTTCCCTCCCTCCTTCCCTCCCTCCCTCCCGCTCGCTCACTCTCTCTCTCTCTCTCTCTCTTTCTTTCTTTCTTTCCTCTTTCTTTCTTTCTTTCCTTTTTCTTTTTTTATTTTTCTTTCTTTCCTCCCTTTCCTTTCCTTTCCTTTCCTTTTCTCTTCCTTCTTTCCTTCCTTTCTTGTCAGGGATTGAACCTAGGGCCTCATAGATGCCTCTTGTAAAAGCTCTATCCCTGAGCCACACCGCCAGTCCATTTTTCACTTTGTATTTTTGAGTAAGAGCCTTGCTAAGTTAACACAGGCTGCCTCTGGCTTCGGACTTGCGCTCCTCCTGCCTCAGCCTCCCAAGTCTCTCGGGTTGCAGGTGTGAATCACCTCGCCTGGGTGATAAGCCATTATTTAATGAGCTCTGCATCTTGAAGGGTAGCAACTTAAAAAAAAAAGTAAACTGTATGCTGGTTTGCTTATTTCAGCTGGCTGATCAGTGACTTTTTTTACTCTTAGAAAATCGTAAACTTGTGATATCGTCATTTTCTTTTAGCACATTCATCCCGTTGATCTAATTGAAAAACAATCACTGACAAGGTAATTCAAAATCTGGACAGTAATTTAGTGTGGCTAAATCTCATGAAGCACTGTAATGTTGGTGTTTGAGACTGTGGGGTACCTCTGCTTCATACTTCTATTGACCCCTTATCTGCTGCAATTCTTTAAAAACTCACATTGAGTCTGCAGTGGTTTTATGATAGGGAGAAGTATGCCCTTAAGAGAGTATGTGTATTCGATGACATGGCTACCCTTGCTATCAGATTTGAGCATATTGCTTTAAATAACTCAATGGTACATGAAATGTTAATAAGTGGAAACTATACAAGGTATTTTCCTAAAGTATGATTCTTCTAGTATTCTCTCATATTAATCCATACTTCTCTGTGCTACACATGCTATTCTCTTAGATTTAAGGATAACCATGGTTTATGCTGTGTCTCCCCCAGCTTTACCATTGAGCCACACTCTCAACCCTTCACTGTAAGTTTCATAATTTTATATTCTCCATGTATCTTTTGAGTGACAAGGTTTCACTGTGTGTAGCCCAGGATGGCCTGGAACTCACCATGTAGACCAGGCTGGCCTCAAACTCGCATGGATCCTCCTGCCTCAGCCTCTGGAGTGCTGGGATTACAGGCATGTGCCACTCCATTGGGCCTCCTTTTACCTTTTTCATCTATGCCTTAATATAGCATTTATTTGTTTATATAGGGATTGAACCTAGGGCTTTGCACATGCTAAGCACATGCTGCACTGCTGAGCTATACTCCCTGCCCTTTTATGTAGCATTTAATAATTGTATGCTTTATGCTCCTGATTCATTCACCAAATATTTATGTATACATACCATATATCAAGTGGGCTGGGATTTAGCTCAGTTGGTAGGGCGCCGCTGTGCAGTCTCTGAGGTCCCGAGTTCGATTCCCAGCACCACAAAAATGGGAGAAGGATGTGGCAACCCACTCCTGAGGCAATCCCAAAACAATCAGCCATTGAAAGCCCTATAAGGGTCGCTATGAGTCAGACACGACTCAATGGCACCTAACAACAACAACAACAACAACAACCATATATCAAGTAGCAGTTCTGGTTAGATGAGATATAAAAGTAATAGAAAATTGGAATCAGGTTTTGAAGTTAGGAGACAAAAATGTAAGTGCCTTCTTTTCTTTTCTTTTTTTGAGACAGGCTCCCACTACCTAGCCCAGGCTGTCCTTGAACTTGCCATTCTCCTGTCTCTGCCTTCTGAGTGCGGAGATTAGAGCTTTGGCCACCAAGACTGGCTTCATTGTGGTTTTGATTTGCATCATCCTGAGGGTTTTTCCTGTACTTACTGCTTATGAATAATCTTTGGAGAAATGTCTGCTGTTTAGATCCTTTGGTTAATTTTGATTGAGTTAATCTTTTTCTTACTGAGTTAGGATAGTTTTACTAGAAATATCTTTTAGATACAGGTAGGTGACTTGCCAACATTTTCTCCGGTTTTGTGGACTGTCCTTTTACTTTCCACAGTGTCTCTTTTGTTGCTTGTGCTTTTGATAGCATATCCAAGAAACAATTACCAAATTCAAGTGCATGAAAATTTACACTGGTGCTTTCTTCTCAGTGGTTATCATTTTAGCTTTCATTTTTTGAAATGGAGTGTTGCTATGTAGCCCAGGCAGCCTTGAACTTGGGATCCTCCTGTCTTAACCTCCCCAGTGCTGAGGTTTAGTTTTAGCTTTTCAATTTAAGTCTTTAAATAATTGAATTAATTTCTGTTGTTGGAGTCCAATTTCACTCTTCTGCATGTGGCTAAACACAGTTGTCCCAGTACTATTTGTTAAAAGGACTTCTTTCTCCACTGAATGGCCATGGCACCTTTGTTGGAAATCAGTTGTCTATCAATGTAGGCATATATTTCTGGACTTTTAAATCTATTGCACTGATCTATATGTCTGTTCTTAGGCAAGTGCTTCATTGTCTTGCTCCTTGTAGCTTTGTAGTGGGTTATGAAATTGGAAAGTGTGGATCTTCTTTTTCTTTTTCTTTTTTGACTCTTCTGGGACCCTTGCATTTCCATGTGACCAGTTTGTCAATTTCCACAAAGAGATTTTATTAGGGATTGTATGTCAATTTGGAGGATATTGCCATCTTAATATTAAGTCTTCTGACCCTTGAACATGGGATGTCTTCCCACCAATGCATCTTTAATTTCTTTAAAATAGTGTTTTGTAGTTTGAAGAGTATGTTTTACACTTCTTTTGTTATGCTAAAGTTATGCTTAAATATTGGATTTGCTTTCTTAATTTCATTTTTAGATTGTCCATGTAACATGTATAAAAATATAATTTGTTTTTGTGTATTGATACAATATCCTGAAATATTGAACTCATTTATTAGTTTTAGTATTTTTTATTGGATTCCTGAAGATTTTCTATATGAAAGATCATTGTAGCTGGGTGCCATGGTGCATGGCTATAATCCTAGCTACTCAGAAGGCTGAGGCAGGAGGATCACAGGTTCGATGCCAGAGGCCAGCCCATGCAACCTAGCAAGACCCTAACTCAAAATTAAAAAGTACAGAAAGGGGGAGAGGCTGGAGGTGTGGCTTAGTGGTGGAGTGCTTGCCTAGCATGTGCTTGGCCCTGGGTTCAGCCCCCAGTACTACCAAAAAGACGAAAAAGGATTATTGTATATAAAAATATAGATAGTTTAACTTCTTCATTTCAAATCTGGACACTTCTTTTTCTTGCCTAGTTACTTTGGCTAGAATCTGCAGTTGAATAGAAGTGGTGAGAGTAGACATTTTTGTCTTGTACCTGATTTAGGGGGAAAGTTTTTAGTCTTTCACCATTAAGTATGATATTAACTAGGTTTTCGTGGATATCCTTTATCAGCTTGAGAAAGTTTCTCCTTTCTTACCGTACCTTATCTCACCTCACCTCACCTTGCCTTGCCTCACATTTTTTTAAATTTTAAGATAGGATCTTGCTAAGTTATGCAGGCTGCCTCTAGCTTTGAACTCATGATCCTCCTACCTCCACCTTCTTAGGTGCTGGGATTACAGGATTACAGTGTGCCACTGTGCCTGGCTTATTTTTTTCCTCTTTTGAGACAGGGTCTTGCTTTGTAGCCCAGGCTGGCCTTGAACTCATGTTCATCCTGCCTTAGCTTCCTAAGTGCTGGGATTACAGGTGCGTGCTTGGAAAATTTCTCCTTCCCCTCCCTTCTTTCCTTCCTTCCTTTCTCTCTCTCTCCTTCCCCCAACCCCTCTCTTTTTTGTGTTGCTGGGGATTGAACCCAGGGCCTTGTAAATGCTAGGCAAAAGTCCTATCATTGAGCTAGGTGCCCAGCCCTATTGGGCTAGATGCCCAAAATACCTATGCCGGTATTTTGTTGAGGATTTTTGTATCTTTGTTTCTAAGAGATACTGGTCTATTCGTTTTTTTGTGTTGTTTGTGTTTGGTTTTGTATCAGAGTTATACTTGTCACATAAAATGGGTTGAGAAGTGTTTCCTGTCTTCTATTATTCTGGAAGATTTTTGTGACAGATTATGTTAATTCTTTCAATGTTTGGTAATATTTTGCCAGGAGTGAGAAGTGGTGAATTGAGCTGAAAGGTCTAGGTGCATTTATATATCTTGGAGTCATTTGAGTTGAGTTTGTAATTTGTTCACTGCTATGAACATGGATATACAAATACCTTTCACTTGACCACAGTCTGTTCTGGAAGCCTGGTTGAGTGCTCATCACTTTGAGTGCTGAGGACTTTTTTCCCATAAGAAATAATGTGAATGTATGTATTAGTTTTGGTACCATACTAAATGGTTAATTCAGACATCTGTATGCCACTCACATACCTAGCAATAAGTTCTTTTTTTAAATTCAATTGTTCTTACTGTTTTCTTCTTTTTTTTTTATACTTTAAAATTTTTTTACTGTACAAACTAATGGGTTTTATTATTACATTTCCATACAGGCATATCATTGTAATTTGCTTATGTTCACTCCCTGATGACCGCCCCCCATCCTTTTCCTGCACACATATAGTCCTCCTTGTTGTTTTATATTGTTGTTGTTGTTGTTAGGTGCTGTTGAGTCGCGATCTGATTCATAGCGACACTACGTACACAGGTGAAACACTATTGTCAGTGCTTCTGTGCTGTTCATAGGGTTTTCAATGGCAGATTGATTTTTGGAAGTGGGTTGCCGGTCCATCTCCCAAGCCTATGCATCTAGTGTTCCCAGGCAGTCTCCCATCCAGGTACTAACCAGGCCCAACCCTGCTTAGCTTCCGAGAACTGGCGGAATCGGATGCCACAGGGCTATGGCTACAGGCCTGTTGTTTTATATATATATATATATATATATATATATATATATATATATATATATATGTATACACACATACATACATATATATATATATTTAAATCAATTCTTCATGACAGAAACTCCATCAAAATTATTAGAACTAATAAATTCATCAAAATCAATATACAAAAATCTGTAACAGAGTTGCTTAGAAAGAAATCAAGAAAACAATCCCATTTTCAATAGCTACAAAACGAACAGATACCCAAAAGTAACAAAACAATTTAGGAAAAAATTCAAAGAGATAAAAGATCTCTACAATGAAAACTGTAAAACACTGATGAAAGAAATCAAAAGGGTCACAAATGGAATACCATCAAGTATTTATGGATTAGAAGAATGGATTAAAAGAATGGATTAGAAGAATTTGTTGAAAATGTCCATACTATCCAAAGCAACATGCAGAATTAAGGCAGTCTCTATATTAAAAGATTACCAATGACATTCTTGTGGGAGAAGGGCCTGGCAATCCACTCCCAAGGCAATCCCGAAGCACTCAGCCATTGAAAACCCTATGAGGGTTGCTATGAGTCGGATACCGACTCCACGGCACCTAACAACAACAACAATGACATTCTTCACAGAACCAGAAAAAAAGTTCTAAAATTTACATGTAATCACAAACGCCCCAGAAAAGCCAAAGCCATTTTGAAAAAAAAAAACAAAGCAGGATGCCATATGTTACCTGACTTCAAAATATACTACAAAGCTATAGTAGTCAAAACAATGTGATGTTGGCATAAAAACAGACACCTTGACCAATGGAACAGAATAGAGAGCCTGGAAGTAATTCCGCACCTCTACAGTCAATAGATTTTCTGACAGAGGTGCTAGGAACATGCATTGGAGAAAGAATTGTTGTTTGTTAGGTGCCTTCAAGTCGGTATCCGACTCATAGCGACCCTCATAGGGTTTTCAATGGCTGTTTTGGGATTGCCTTGGGAGTGGATTGCCAGGCCCTTCTCCCACTTTTGTGGTGCTGGGAATTGAACTTGGGTCCTCAGAGACTGCAGCGCAGTGCTCTACCAGCTGAGCCAAATCCCAGCCCAAGAACATGCATTGGAGAAAGAATAGTCTTTTCAATAAATGGTGTTGGGAAAACTGAATATCTACATGCAGAACAATGAATCTAAGATCATTATCTTTCACTAGTTACAAAAATCACTCAAAATGGACTAAAGACTTGAATAAGACCTGAAACTATGAAATTGTTAGAAGAAAACATATGTGAAACACTTCAGGGCCTTAGAACATGCATGAATTTTTAGAGGGGGAAGACCTCAAAAGTGTAGGAAATAAAAGAAAAAATAGATATGAGATTACATCAAACCATAAAGCTTCTGCACAGCAAAGGAAACAACAGTGAAGAGACAACTTAACAGAATAGAAGAAAATATTTGCAAACTATACATCTTATAAGGTGTAATATCCGTAATAGATAAGGAGCTCTAAAAACTCAATCACAAAAAACCAAATAACCCAATTTAAAAAGGGGCCATAGATCCAAATAGACATGTCTCCAAAGAAGACACACAAAGGCCAACAGGCATATAAAAAAATACTCAACTTCATTATTATTGTTGTTGTTGTTAGGTGCTGTCGAGTCGAGTCCAACTTACAGCGACCCTATGTACAGCAGATCGAAACACTTGCCGGTTCTGTGCCAGGCAAACGATCTTATTTATGTTTAAGCCCTTTGTTGCAGACACTGTGTCAATCCATCTGGTGGAGGGTTTTCCTCTTTTGCATTGACCTGCCACTCTCCCAAACATGATGTCCTTCTCCAGGGATCAATCTCTCCTGACTACATGTCTGAAATATGTAAGACGCAGTCTGGCCATTCTTGCTTCCAAGGAGCACTCTGGTTGTACTTCTTCTAGGACAGATTTGTTGGTTCTTTTGGCAGTCCATGGTATATTCAGTAGACATCTCCAGCACCACAATTCAAAAGCATCAATGCTTTTTCTGTCTCCCTTGTTCAATGTCCAGCTTTCACAACCATATGATGCGACTAAAAATACCATGGCATGAGTCAGACGCACCTTAGTCTTCAATGTGACACCTTTGCTTTTCAATACTCTAAAGAGATCTTTTGCCACAGCTTTTCCTAGAGCAATGTGTCTTTTGATTTCTTGACTGCTGCTTCCACAGGTGTTGATTATAGAGCCAAGCAAAGCAAAATCTTAGACAACCTCAATCTTTTCTCCATTTATTGTGAAGTTGCGTGCTGACCCAGTCATAAGGATTTTTGTTTTGTTGATGTTTAGTTGTAACCCATATTGAAGGCTATGATCTTTGATCTTCATCAGTAAATGTTTTAAATCCTCTTCACTTTCAGCAAGCAGAGTTGTGTCATCTGTATAACGCAGGTTGTTAATGAGTCTTCCTCCAATCTTGATGCCACGTTCATTCTCATAAAGTCCAGCTTCTTGGATTATTTGCTCAGCGTATAAATTGAAGAGATAGGGTGAAAGTATACAGCCCTGACATACACCTTTCTCAACTTTAAACCACTCAGTGTTTCCTTGTTCTGTTCGAACAACTGCCTCGTGGTTCATGTAGAGATTTCTCATGAGCACAATTAGGTGTTCTGGTATTCCCATTTTCCGAAGTGTTATCCATAATTTATTATGATCCACACAATCAAATGCCTTTGCATAGTCAATAAAACATAGATATCTTTCTGATATTCTCTGCTTTCAGCTAATATCCACCTGACATCAGCAATGATGTCCCTGGTTCCCCGCCCTCTTCTGAATCCTGCTTGATTTTCTGGTAATTCATTAATTATTAGGGAAATTCAAATCAAAACCACCACAAGATATTACCGCATGCCAGTAAGAATGGTTATTCAGGTACTAGGACTCTCATATTATATTGGGAGAAGGACCTTGTAGCCCACTCCTGAAACAATCAGCCATTCAAAACCCTATGAATAGCAGAGAAGCAAAATCCTCCTGCCTAAGCCTCCTGAGTAGCCTGGAGCCACTGTGCCTGGCTGAAGGTGTTGCTATTTTTTAAAAAAATCTTTTAGGTAAATGTTTAGTGTGTAATCAAGAAAACCTGTTATCTAAGAATAAATTATTATATTACTGCTATTGAAATTTTACCATAGAGCCAGGCACCATGGTGCATACCTGAAATCTCAGCAACTTCGGAGGCTGAAACAGGAGGATTGCAAGTTTGAGGCTAGAGGCAGCCTATGCAACTTGGTGAGACTCTGTCTCAAAAAGTAAAAATGGAACTGAAGGTGTGGCTCCCTTAGCATGCACAAGGTCCTGGGTTCAACTCCCTGGTACTTAAATAGAAAGAAATTCCATCACAGGCATGACGCACATGCATGCGTGCATACGGGCGTGTGTGTGCACACACACACATATACTTTTTCCTCTATAGAGAATAATACAATATATATATGTGTATACATACACACATATACACTTTTTTATTAGAAATTTTTAATGTACATCATAATGTGATTCATTTTGACATGCTTTTCGTTGTGACAATTTTCATATATGCAATTTGATAAACATTATTCATATAGGTTACCCCTTGCCCTCCCCTATGTTTCCCCCCCTTCCCATCTAAGTTTCCCATCCAAGTCTACTCTATCTTTTACTATGTAGTATTTTTCTATATGTCCTTGGGTTCCATTTCTGTTTAAGATAGAAACTTTTCCTGTAGTGGTCTTTGTTTTTATCTTGTTAGAACAATTACATACGATTTCTAGTCCATTTATATTGACCTTATTCTTATCTTCCCTCCCCCCTTTTATTATGATCTGACCTTTGAGTAGGATTTTTCCTTCTTATAATTTTGAATCAGCTCCCTCATATGAGTGAGAACATGTGTTGTTTCTCTTTCTGAGCTTGTGTTTGTTCACTTAAAATAATTTTCTCTAATTCCATCCATTTTGCTGCGAATGACCCTATTTCATTTTTCTTGATTGCTGAATAGTATTCCATTTACACTTTTTTTTTTTAAATGACTAGTGGAAAAGTTCCAAAGTCCAGGTTTAGTTCCCTTAAATGAGTGTCTTTTTTTTTTTTTTTTTGTGGTACTGGCTGTTGCACCAAGGGCCTCGTGCTTGCATGCTTTGCAAGTGCGAAGTCACTGAGCTGCACCCCCAGTCCGTTTTTCTACTTTTGAGACAGGGTCTTGCTAAATTACACAGACCGCCTCTGGTCTCGAACTTGCGATCCTCCTGCCTCTGCCTCCTGAGTCGCTGGGATTACAGACATGTGCTGCTGTGCCTGGCTTTTTTTTTTTTTTTTTTTTTTTTTTTTTTTTTTTTTTTTTTTTTTTTTTTAAATATGACCAAATTGAATAGCTTCTAGAGAACTTAAACTTTGAGTAAAATCATTTGTCTTTGTCCTTCAGGCAGAAGGATGCCACGGAGAAAGAAAAAAATTAAAGAAGCCTCAGAATCTCAGAACTTGGAGAAGACGGATGCTGAAGCTCCCAGTTCTCTCAGTGTGAAGAAGAAGCGTAGAGTTGAGGATGCATTCATTGTCATATCAGATAGCGATGGAGAGGTCAGTATTCTCAAACTAAACCTCATTACCCATGTGTCATTTGTTTCGTGACTGCACCTTCATGTTAGCTTGCCAAGACCATGCTATTTTTACTCAGTTTCATTTTGATTTGTTAGTGGAATCACAAATTACTTAAATATGCTGTTTGGTGGAAGAAGGATAATAGTTTTTCAGTTTTGCAATATATGAACACAATGTGACAGTTTAGAACTGTTAGAATAAGCTAAATCAAATATAAATTGTAATTTTTGAGGGAAGATAAGAATGAGATCAATATAAATGGACTAGAAATCGCATGTAATTGTTCTAACAAGATAAAAACAAAGACCACTACAGGAAAAGTTTCTATCTTAAACAGAAATGGAACCCAAGGACATATAGAAAAATACTACATAGTAAAAGATAGAGAAGACTTGGATGGGAAACTTAGATGGGAAGCGGGGGAGGGGGGGAACATAGGGGAGGGTAAGGGGTAACCTATATGAATAATGCTTATCAAATTGCATATATGAAAATTGTCACAATGAAAAGCATGTCAAAATGAATCACATTATGATGTACATTAAAAATTTCTAATAAAATATATATATAAATTGTAATTTTTGTGTGTCTGGAAAGTGAGAGAAAGAAAATGCGAATGTATCTCATGATACATAGGTTAGAGGTAGAAGTTGCAATGCTTTGGGTTTGATCCCCAGCACTATGGGGGGGCAAAAAAAAGGAAAGCTAACAAAAAGAAAAAATGTGAATGCTCTTAAGTGTCTGGATATGATACGTCTAATATCATAGCCACCAGCTACCTATAGCTATTTAAAGTTAACTAAAATTAAACATCAGAGCTGGATGCAGTAGCACACATATATAATTCCAGTGACTCTGGAGGTAGAGGCAGGAGGACTGCAAATTTGAGGCCAGAGACAGCCCGCATAACTCAATGAGAGCCTATCTGAATATCAAAAGTAAAAAATGGCTGCAGGTATGGGTCAGTAGGAAAGAGCTTGCAAAAGCATTAGTGAGGCCCTGGGCTCAACTCCCCACTACTGGAAAAAAAAAAAAAAAAGGCAATTCTGCTGTTGTACTAATCACAATCAAGTGGACAAAGCCATCACATGAGGCTTATATCTATAGTATTAGACACCACAGCTATAGAAATTCCTATTATTGTAGAAAGTATATTGGACAAAGATTCTCTAGATCTTAGCCTCCTTTTTATTTCCTCTTTCCATTTGTTTATTGAAGTTTTTCCACCTGCCTATACGTCACATCCAGGAGGAAATGAACTAAGTTGCCATATTTTCCTCCAAATTGTTATTTTCCCTGTATCATCTACCTTATTTACTAGCAGAACCACCCATTTGTCTTAAACTGTAAAGCTCAGAGTCATCTTTGACTCTCTTTCTCATCTTTTCTACCTAATTGGCCACCACATGCTTTATTTTTTACTCTTTTTTTTACTACTGGGAAGTTGAACCCAGGGCCTTGGGGATGCTAGAAAGGTGCTCCACCACTGAGATGCTCCCCTAAGCCCCTTTTTACTTTTTTATTTTGGGACAGGATCTTGCTAAGTTACCTTGGCTGCCTCTCACCTCAAACTTGCAATCCTCCTGCCGCAGCCTCCCTCGTCCTTGTGGTTACAGGTGGCGGTGTTATTCAGGTCTATCCTTTTCCATTTCCATTTTTTGCCTTATCATCTGTTATTTGGATTCTTAGAATAGGCTCTAAAATGGCTTTTCTGCCTTCAGTTATTCCTCCCTATATTTTGCTTAACTTACTGCAGCTTTTTTTTTTTAAAGAATTTAGATTGTAGATCTTTGCATTTGTTGCTTAAAATTCTTTGATTCTATAATCCCTACAAGATCACTTTAGAAGTTTAACATGATATTCTATAATAACTTTCACATTCTAGTCTCATTTATATTCTTACCACCAATGCTGTAGTTTTCTTGTCCACTTGCCAAGACTGTTATCACTTTAAAAAAAATTTTGCTAGCCAGGCACCATGGTACATACCTGTAATCCCAGGAATCCCAGGGACTTGGGAGGCTGAACCTGAGGCAAGAAGATTACAAGTTTGAGGCCAGAAACCTCAACAATGCAGCCTGAACAATTTAGTGAGACTTTGTCTCAAAATAAAAAAATCCAAAGAAAAGGAGTGTGGGTTATAGAAGGGTACAGCATAGTGGTAGAGCATTTCTCTATCATGCACGAGGCCCTAGGTTCAACCCCTCGCTGCTGAAAAAAAATTTTTTTCTCCCAATCTGTTAGTAGGACATTATGTATTATTATAGTTTTATCTATTTATCTTTTGTTGCTAACATTTTTTTCTTGCAGTAACGGGGATCAAATCTGGGGTCTCATACATATTAGGGAAGTGCTCTGTCTCTCAATAATACTCCCATATATGTATTATAATATTTTTAATAATTTATAAGATTGAACTTTTTCTATATCTTTATTGGTTTTTTTTAAAAGAGTTTTTTGTAGTAGTTTTTTTTTTTACCCCCAGTATTTAGAGGTTGAACCTAGGACCTTCCTTGCTCATGCTGGGCACGTGCTCTATTACTGGGCTGCATGCCCAGTAATAATGTTTTGAGACAGAGTCTGGCCTCAAACTTGCAATCCTCTTGTCTTAGCATGTGCCACAGTGCCCAACTGTAGTCTAGTTTTTAATTAGGACTTTTATCTAAATACCTCTTTTTCATGGTGTAAAAGTATGGAGAAAACAAAATAATCCATCAGTTCTAGTACGTGGATAATCTATCTTAATAAAAGTAAAAATGTTTTATAGACATATACGCACACACATAAGTAAAGTTATAATTATAGTCAAAACAGAATAGACAGGTTTAAAATGAAGATGTACACCACAGTGTACATTTAATGAAGGGTAACCATTGGCAGTACTTCATTTTGTGTCCTTCCAGGGAAAAAAGCCTTTATGCATATACCATCAATACAGATTCTTACAGAAAAAGAAATATGCTGCGCAAACTTGCTTTTTTCAGTTAATATTTCTTGAGAGAGCTTTCTGTGATGGCTTGTATGTTAACTTTGTCATAAGTACAGAAGAGTGCATAAACATAAATGAGTCGGGTTTTCGTTGTTGTTCTTGTTTTCTTGAGACAAGGACTTGCTGAGTGCTCCGGTTGGCCTGGATCTTGCTGTGTAACTCAGGCTGGCCTGGAACTCAAGCCTGTGCCTCAGTCTCCTGAGTGCTTGGATTTTAGGCATATGCCATGATGCCCAGCTTAAAGGAATCGTTTTAAAGAATAATGTGAACAACTTATATTCACCCTCATGTATGTATGTATATATGTGCGTATATATACTTGTACTCACCATCATGTATGAGTGTATATATGGGTATGTGTGTATATGTATGGCTGGCTGGGGTTTAGCTCAGTTGGTAGAGTGCTTGCTTGGTGGGTTCTGAGGCCCTGGTTTCTGTCCCCAGCACTGCAAAAATGCGAGAAGGACCTGGCTGCCGACTCTGGAAACAATCAGCCATTGAAAACCCTGTGAATTGCAGAGAAGCACTGACATAGTGCCAGCCATGGCACAGGGTTAGAGAGTGTGTTGTTCTTTTGCACATTGGGTTTTTATGAGTTGAACCTGACTCAATGGCACCTAAGTACAATACATATGTATGTGTATATATGTATGTAAAACACTACAAAAACTTTAAACAGCTAACTGGTAAAAATATATGTACTCATGAAGTTCTCTCATTTACTTATTTATCGACTGATTGATTTTTGTGGTACTTGGGGGTTGTACCCAGGGCTTCACACATACCTTTCAAGTGCTCTACCACTGGGTGGCATCCCCAGCCCATTTTTTATTTTTTATTTTTTATTTTGAGTCAGGCTCTGACTACATTACTCAGGCTCCCTCTGGCCTTGAATTCCTGCTTCTCCTGCCTCTGCCTCCCAGTTGTTAGAATTACAATGTGACCCACTGCCTGGGCTGGCCTGGTCTACATATTTAAAAGGAGAAATTGAAATAAGAATGGGTCAAATGTTGACCAAGGAACTGGGTTAAACGTCAAGTCATATAGCAACGTGACACAAAATTAAGAGTACAAAACAAAAGTTTTCAAAATGTGGGGAGGGACAAACCAAGAACCAGAACCAGGAGCAAAACACTTCACTGAAGCAGGACTGCTGAAGCTACAGCTTCTAAAGGCTTGTTTATGGGGGACAGACGTCCAGGCCAGCCAGTTGTGGGAATGTAAGGAAGATATTGACAGCTGTATGAGCAATGAGGAGGGAAAATGGGTGGCTATAGGGTGACAGGAGGCAGGTCCAGGGCCCCTTTGGTACCGCGGGCGTTGGCCAGCAGGAGTGTGAGCACTAGAGGAATCATGGACTGGTGGGCCAGAGGTTTGAGCTTCAGAGACAGCAAGATTTGGCAGGCCTGCCGAGTCTGTGATTCAGCGTATCAGGGAGGGGAGCCTAGCAACTGTGGGGAGGAGGGTGGCAAGTCTAGTTAGCTTCCATCTGAAGAGGGTGGGCTGAGACAGCGACCTTCACGTTCTGTGTAGCGAACACACATTTTTTCCTCCATTGGTCTTGCCGGGCTGCTTGTCTTTTTTCCTCCCTTTCTTCCTATAGTTTAGTGTGGGCCAGCCCAGGTACAGCTGCACGTGAAGCTGTTGCTACTTCCTGGCCAGCTTGTAGTACTTCCGTTTGCTCTCTTCTGGACAGTGCATGCCACCTGTGCCTGAGGATTTGGTTGATGCCCACACTTTACCCCAGTGTGCCCTCAGCTGTGACCTTCGTTCTCATTTCCTCCATATAGACCAGGAACACATGAAGGGGTTTCTTTATGTGGGGCTGCTTTTCTTCTTCCCTTTTGGAGTCCTGATGCTTTGAGCTGTGGAGTGAGCTGACATCATCCTGGGAGGATTCCTGTTTGACTGTTGTTATGACTATGGCCAGATGGGGAATGCCAGGCATGGAGAGGACGCTGCGGTAGGACCAAATGGGGAGGGACCTAGAAGATAGAAAGCTGGACTCGGAAGTGTTGGTGGTCAGCCCTGTGGGATAGGGGTTTCTGAATCCTTCTGTCATGACTGGGTACACCCGCTGATCTTGCTGTGGTACTAACTATCCTAGCGGATGGAGGATTTGTTTTGTGGTGCCGGGCAATGGCAGGTAATACGGAGATACACCGGGAGGGTGTGGAGGCTGTGGGATTCTTGTTTTGGCATCTACATTGCCTGGCAAGTGTGGGTTTCCCAAGGTGAAGTTCGTTGCTGTAGGTGAGAGGCATGAGTGGGTGGACACAGTGGGGGTGCTGCAACACCAAGATGATGTACGCCAGCAGTGGGGAGCAGGAGTCCTTGAGGGCTTGTTTGCTGTGGAAGCTCCCTGCCTGGACATCATGCAATGGCCATTTTGCCTGGAGATAGGTTCAGACAGTGGGCAAGAGTGATTGCTTGGGGAGGGAGGGGATACTCAGGTCAGGGATCATGTTGAAGGGGTAGCTGGGACACAGTGGTCCCTTAAAGGACACTCCATCTTGCCACTTGGCCACTTCTTTCATACTTTGCCAGGATTTGTCTCGGACACTTTTGGAGAGGCAGAGGCTGTCTTTCCACCTTAGAATCAGTGGGGCTGTTTTGATTCATTTCTGATTCATTCTGCCTTTTCATTATTTGGCAAGATGATGACATCATTTTTCTCTTTTAATAAGTTAATGCTATATACTACCTGAATACATTTTCTAATGTTGGAACATTTTTGCATTTCTGGAGAATAAATCATACTTGGTCCTGATCTATTACCTAACACAATATTGAATTTACTTTCTCAATTATCATTTAGAAGTTTTGCATCTATATTCCTAGTGGCATTGGCTTTACATAATTTTCATTTTTGTGTGTGCTGCCTTATATTTTGTTGTTGTTGTTAGGTGTCATTGAGTTGGTATCTGATTTATAGCAACCCTTCATACAACAGGCGAAACACTATTGTCAGTGCTTCTCTGCTGTTCATAGGGTTTTCAATGGCGGATTGATTTTTGGGAGTGGGTTGCCGGGTCTGTCTCCCAAGCCTTATATTTTAGTATGATAGTTATGCCGTAAAATTGAAGGGAAACTTTTTCTGTGTCCTACCACCAACGGCACCTAACAACAACAACAACCACAGTTGAAATAGTATGGGAATTATTTGTTTTGTGAAGCTTACTAGAAATTGCACCCCAAACTGTGTGGGGTACCAACAAATTTACTATGTACTTCATGTTCTTTTAATGACTCGGTATTTGTGTCCACTTTTTACTTCATTTTTATTTTTTGCAGTATTAGAGGATTGAACCCAAGGCTAGGCAAGTGCTGGGTGGTTCACTGAGCTGCTCCCCTAGGTGCCCCTCTTTTTAAAAAAAATTTTTAAGAGTGGGTCTTGCAGAGTTCCTCCATGCCTAGCTTAAATTTAAGGTTACTTTTTTTTGTAGCACTGCAGATTTGAACCCAGGGCCTAGTCCATGCTAGGCAGGTGCCCTACCATTGAGCTGCATTTCCAGGCCTCTGCAGGTTCTTTGAGGAGACTTTTGAAATCTTTGACTATAATTATGGATTTGTCTGTTTCTCTCTTTTTTATTTATTTTTATTGTGACAGAGTCTTGCTCTATAGAGGTCCACTTAGAATTCACTGTGTAGCCCAGGCTGGCCTTGAACTTGTGTTGATCCTTGTACTTCAGCCTCCCAAGTGCTGGGATTATAGGCATGTGCCACCATGCCTAGCTCTATTTCTCTTTTTAGTTCTATTAGTTTTTGCTTCATATATTTTAAAGCTTTATGATTAGATGTTTACATATTTAGGATTATCTCTTGATTAATTGACTCCTTTATCATTAAGTGACCTTCTTTATCACCAGTAATATTCTTTGCTTTGACATCTATTTTTTTTTCCCCCAGTGATGAGGCCCAAACCCAGATCCTCACATATGCTAGCAAGTGCTCTACCATGGAGCTATACCTCCAACCCTGACATCTACTTTTTCTACTGTAGCTATTCCAGCTTCCTTTTTTCTTTAATAGAAAAATTCTTTAACCAAATCAAGTTTTAACATGTATGAGTTAATTAGAATAAATCTGCCCAATTTAAAATTGTACAGATTGCTTTAAAGCAAAAATAAGCCCATGCATATTTTCTTTGTATGAGAATTTTACCATACTATCTGTTTGTAGTTATTCTTTTTTGTAACCCAATGTATCCTGGGAGTTACTGATTTTCATTCTCCTGTTTATTTTCTTGCATTTTTTCAACAACCCTTAGCGGACTATCCTTTTTTGTTTTTTTTTCCTCATATTGGGAGTGGGGATTGGGATTTAGCTCAGTTAGTAGAATGCCACTCTGCAGTCTCTGAGGTCCGGAGTTCAATTCCCAGCTCCGCAAAAATGGGAGAAGGACGTGGCAATCCACTCCTGAGGCAATCCTGATACAATCAGCCATTGAAAACCCTATGAGGGTCACTATGAGTTGGAAATGATTTGATGGCACACAACAACAGCAGCAATATTGGAGTTGAACTCCAGGGCCTCACGCATATACCCAGCCACTGAGCTGCACCCCTAGTCAGATTTTTACTTGAATCTGTCTTTGGAGACCCAGTAATTTTTTTTCTTTTTAAAGATGGTTTTATATGTCTTTAATTTGTTTCTTGGGTTTGATCAACTTTCATTTTATTTGTTTCTTTTTAAACTGTTTACAGTCTTAGTTTTTGAATTTCTAGGCAACTGCTCTACGACTGAGCTTCAGCCCTAGTTTTTGAATTTCTGAGTCTAGTGTTGTCTTAATCTTCAAAAGTTTCTTTGAATTCTGTTGGAATATTGTATATACAGAGAGTGCCAAAATATGTATATACATTTTAAGTATTAAAATTGTAATACTCAAAATTTTCCTATAAGAAAAGATGAGTACATGTCACATTTGACTTCTGCAACTACAGGAGGTGCTCAAAGTGGCTTTCATCATAATTCAATTCAACTTCAAAAAGTAATGCATGGATGTTGTTAGATGCTGTCTAGTGGGTCTGACTCATAGTTACTCTGTGTAACAGAATGAAATATTACCCAACACTGTGCCATGCACATTATCTTTTTATGTTTGAGTCCATTGTTGCATCCACTATGTTTCTTCTCATTTTGAGTTGTGCCACATCAGCAACTGGAGCTCCCAGGGGCTTTACTCCATTCCCATCATTAAGGTCAGCTCTACTCTCTCAGAAGCTAAGCAGGGTCGGGCCTGGTTAGTACTTAGATGGGAGACTACTTGGGAACACCAGGTGCTGTAGGCTTGGGAGAAGGACCTGGCAACCTACTCCCCCAAAAAACAATCAGCCGTTGAAAACCCTATGAATAGCAGAGAAGCACTGAGAATAGTGTTTTACCTGTTGTACATAGGGTTGCTATGAGTGGGACACCGACTCCATGGCACCTAACAACAAGTACTACTTTGAGGAGGCAACTCTTCCCCAGTCATTTCTTGAATGCCTTCTAGCCTAAGGGGCTCATTTTCTGGCATTATATTTGACAGTGCTTCTCTGCTATTCATAGGGTTTTCGATGGCTAGTTATTTCAGGAGTAGGCTGCCAGGTCTTGCTCCCAATATATAGATAACATCTCTTAAAATGTGCATACATTTTTTTTGGCACTTTGATATATATATTTTTTTCCAGCCTGGCACCTAAAATGCTTTGATTTACATTTTCTCTTCTTGTTTTGTAGTTGCTTAGTTTGGAATTTATTCTTAACTGTTTAATGAGCAGATGAAATGGAGCACTTTTTAGTTATTTTAGTATAGTATAATTTTTTTCACATATGAAAACATTGATATTGGTGCAGTAGGTGAGGGTAGGTTGGCATATCTCATTTGTCTTTTTTTCCCTGCAGGATCTGTATTTTTTGCTTCTTTTTCTGTTCGTTCAATGAATCTGAAGGGTACCACCTTTCCTCCTTTTCTGTCTGTCTGTCTGTCTCTCTCTCATAGGCTGGAGATAAAACCTAACATCCCTCAAGTATGCTAGGCAAGTGCTCTACCACTGAGCTACACTCCAACTCTGTCTCCTTATCCAGTGGCAGTGCATCTCTGAGGTTGCCACTTCTGGTTTCTCCTACCTTTAAGGCCTTTTAATGTAGCTGATGGTACACAGTACCAAGTCTTGGATCTGTGCTCAGTGTTTGGCCTTATTTTTAGACTTTCTAAGGGTGATTTTGTGTGTAGTTTAAGTTCTTCACTCCTTATTCTTCTATTTCTCATCTTCCTTCTTGTCCTCCTCCTATTCCTCCTCCTCTTCTTGAGGCAGGGTCCCACTCTGTAGCCCATACTAACCTGGAACTTGCAGTCTTCCAACTCAGCTGTCCAGGTGCTATTTGTGGAGTCTTTTAAGTCCCTTTTTGGCCTTCTCTTTGTACCTATAGCTACTGCTATAGCAGTAGCAGTAGAAGCATTGATGGAGTCTGTTCCTTACTTGCAGGTAATTTGAAGTTAAACTGTTCATATATATATATATATATATATATATATATATATATATGTTTATGTATAGTTTTTTCTTCCTTTAATTCAGATTCATTTCTCACATATGAGTGAGAACATAGGGTATTTCTCTTTTTGAGCCTGTGTTTGTTCACTTAAGATGATATTCTCCGGTTCCATCCATTTTGCAGCAACTGACATTTTATTCTTTTTTATTGCTGAGTAATATTCCATTGTGTATCTGTATCACATTTTTTTATCCATTCTTCTGTTGATGCGCATCTTGGTTGCTTCCATATCCTTGCAGTTGTGTTAAATATGAAGATGTAGGTGTTTCTGTGGTGTGATGACTTGTCTCCTTTTGGGTGTATTCCCAGGAGTGGTGTAGCTGGGTCATATGGCAGTTCTATTTTTAGCTTTCTGAGATATCTCCATATTGATTTCCAGAGTGGTTGCACTAATTGACAGCTTCACCAGCAGTGTAGAAGGGTTCATTTTTCTCCACATCCTCACCAGCATTTCTTATTATTTGTTTTGTTGATTTGGATTGGCTAGTTTTTATGTGACTGTGTATGTGATAGCCATATTGCTGTAATATACATTTTTATTTTTGTGGTTTTATTGGTTCCAGATTCTTCATGTTTTCCCTTTTATACTGAAAAAGGACCTTTTTCTGATGCTTTGTGTGTACATTTATAACAAGCACTGATTTTCCTTTTTCTTTTCTTTTTCTTGTACTGGGGATTGAACCCAGGGCATTCCACCACTGGGCTGCAACTCCAGCCCATTTTTTATTTTTTATTTTGAGACAGAGTCATCCTAAATTACATAGACTACCTCTAGCTTGAACTCGTGATCCTCCCACCTCAGCCTCCCAAGTTGCTGGGATTACAGGTGTGTGCCACTACACCAGCACAATCACTGATTATTTACAGTCCTCTGTTAACCATAAGGAGATGAAGACGACATAGAGAAATTACTACTTTTTAATGACAACCACCTTGATAATATTTCTTGTTTTGCAACAGGAACCAAAGGAGGAAAATGGATTGCAGAAATCGAAGACAAAACAGTCAAATAGAGCAAAGTGTTTGGCTAAAAGAAAAATTGCACGTATGTTTTTATTTTTGAGTTGAATTGACATTAGTCTTTTCATTAGGAAATGAGAGTTCTTTAAATAAGGATGTATATACTTCCTGTTTAACAAAAGTTAAAAATCTAGAAGTTGCTTATGTAATTACCTACAGCTTATACACTTGTTAGAGGGGAAATGAAGTGTTGGGTTAAAAATGTGATCTTCAGAGACAGGCATTCTTGGGCTTGAATCCTTGATTTACCCTTTAATTTATAGATCGTATGCAAGTCACAGATTTCAGCTGACTCCTATTTTCTCATCAGTCAAATGCAGATAATAATACTTAGAAATTCACTTTGTTAGAGGCTAAATTATGGTACATTTTACGATTTTTGCCTTTAGAATCCTTTGTTGGAATATTACATTTTCTTCTGTGTTTGATACTCAATTACAAAGTTATTTAATCATTATTATATTTTTTCATTTTAATATGACATGAAATGTTCAGGTGTTTCAATTAACTTTGCAAGATAACTAGCTAACATTATTATAATTATTGATTCAAGATAAGCAAGACTTTCTTCCATTGTTAATTTGAATTGTGATTTAAGATAAAACTGACTTATAAAATGGACCACAAACAAATTTTTGTTGTTAAATCATTGCATTATGTATAGTTATAGCTATCTTTGTGATTAGGTCTATTTAATGTACTCAAGCTGCTTTCAGTCTTGAGAGTTATCATTAATAATTACTTTTTGTTTTTCAGTACTGGGGGATTGCATGCATGGCCTCATCCATGCTAGGCAAGTGCTCTACCACAGAGCTATACCCCAGCCACTTTTTAATTTTTTAGTTTGAGACAATGTCTTGGTAATTTGTGGACACTGCCTCTGGCCTCAAACTTGCAATACTTCTACCTCAGTCTCCTGAGTTGTCTGGGATTATAGGCGTATACCACGATACCCAGCATTAGTTACTTTTTGAAAGGCAGTAATCTTTATGAGTTGATGGTTCAATATTTGACACCATTTGTAGACCATGGATAATTGATAGGTTGGTTATTTGAGATTTTTATGGTCAAGATGGGTTTTACTTTTTATTTAATTGGACGATGTTTTTTTTTTAATCCAATGTGATAGTCTCTGTCTTTTAATTGTAGTGTTTAGACCATTTACATTTAATATAATTATATTGTGATTGGATTAGAACTTACCATTTTATTTTATTTATTTGCAGTACTGGGGGTTGAACTCAGGGCCTTGCACATTCCTGATTTTAGTTGAATTTTTCCTTTTTTTCTTGCTTAGTCTAGCTTAGTTTGTCAATTTTGTTGAATTTTTCCAAAAAGCAGCTTTTCATGTTATTGATTTTATTTTTCTGTTCTCTATTAATTTCCCTTATAATATTTATTATTTCCATTCTGCTTTCTTTTGCCTTAATACCCCCTTGTTTTTTCATTTGTTGTAAGGTGGAAGTTTAGGTTATTAGGTTATTGATTTGATTTGAGATCTATCTTTTTTTTCTTTCTTTTCTTTTTTTTTTTTTTTTTTTTTTTTTTTTTTTTTTTTTTTTTTTTTTTTTTTTTTTTTTTTTTTTTTTTTTTTTTTTTTTTTTTTTTTTTTTTTTTTTTTTTTTTTTTTTTTTTTTTTTTTTTTTTTTTTTTTTTTTTTGCAGTACTTGGGGGTTGAACCCAGGGCCTCACACATACTTTTGCAAGTGCTCTACCACTGGGCTGCAACCCTAGCCAATTTTTTATTTTCCGTTTTATTAAGTTATACAGGCTGCCTCTGGCCTCGAACTCGTGATCCTTCTGCCTCTGCTTCCTGAGTCACTGGGATTACAGGCATGTGCAAGGGCACCTGGCTTATCTTTTTTATATACCTTTTGCAGTGCTGGGATTGAACCCAAGGCCTTGTACAAGCTAGGCAAGCATTCCATCAATAAACTGTACCCCTACCCCTGTCTTCTTTTTTTTTCTCTTCCTCTTCCCTCCCTTCTTCTCTTATTCTCTCTCTCTGTCTCTCTCTCTCTCTCCCTTACCCCTCACCCTTTCTTTGTCTCTCTGTGGGGTTGAGTATTGAACCCAGGGTTTTAGGCATGCTAAGAAAACTTTCTACCACTGAAGTATACTTCCAACACCCTAGATTTTTATAAAAGCATTATACAGCTATAAATTTTGCTGTAAAAACTCCTTTAGTTTTTTATCCTATGAATTTCGAAGACCTATATCTTCATTTTCATTTACCTCAAAGCATTTTCTAATTTTTTTGTGTGATTTTTTTCTTTGATCCATTGGTTGTTTAGGAATGTTTTAATTTTCACATATCTGTATGTTTCCCAAGTTTCTACTTTTTGTTATTCATTTCTGATTTTACTACATTATGTCTGGAAGATATACAATTATAGTTTGGTTAAGTTCCCCCTCCAAAGGCATATGTGTTAAAGGGTTTGTTGTTAGGCTGTGGTGCTTTGGGGAGACAGGAGAACTTTTAGAAGATGTGGCCTACTTTGAGGAAGTTAGGTCATTGGAGGCATACCCTTAAAGGAGATAGTGAGATCCTGGCCCCTTTCTCTTCCTGTCCTTGATTCCTGATTGCCATGAGTTAGGCAATTTCCTCTGCTGTTCACTCTCAGCATCATGTACTGCCTTGCCAGAGGCCCAGTGATAACAAGGCCAGTTGACTTTACACTGAAGCCTTTGAAATGGGAAGGCAAAATCAACCATTTTTCCTTCTAATTTGACTTATCTCAGTTATTTGTCATAGTGATGGGAAGCTGACCATACACATAGTATGAATGATTATTATCCTTTTATATTTATTAAGGCTTTTTTATTGCCATCGTATGGTCTACCCTAGAGAATATTGCATGTGCACTTAGGAAAGTATATGTTCTGGTGATGTTGAGTGTTTATTTGGTGGAGTTTGCTTATAGGTTTCTTCAAGTATTCTGTATTCTTGTTTTGTCTAGTTCTTCCTGTTATTGAAAATGGCATATTAGGTTTTTTTTTTTTGGTCTTTTCAAATGAGTCTTGCTGTGTAGTCCAGACTGGCCTTGGACTCGTGGTCTTTCTGGGTGCTTGAATTATAGGTCTGTGCTACCCTGCCTGCTTTAAATCTTCTTTATTTTTGAAACATATTCTTCTTGGTTGTAGAATTCTGAGTTGACAGTTCTTTCAGCGTTTTCAGGAAGTCAATTCAGTGTCTTCTGGGTGGAGTTTCTGATGATTGTTGTTAGGTGCCGTCCAGTCAGAGTCCAACTCATAGAGACCCTATGTACAACAGGTGAAACAGTATTGTCAGTGCTTCTCTGCTATTGGTAGGGTTTTCAATGGCAGATTGTTTTTTGGGAGTGGGTTGCCAGGTCCTTCTCCCAAGCCTACAGCACCTGGTGTTCCCAGGTGGTCTCCCATCCAAGTACTAACCAGGCCCAACCCTGTTTAGCTTCCAAGATCTGACGAGATCAGACACCACAGTGGTACGCCTGCAGGCCTCTGATGATTAGCTGGCTCTGATTCTTTGTTCGTTTGTATGTAAAATCTTTTTTTCCTCTGGTTGCCTTCAATATTGTCAGTCTCTTTGTTTTTATCACTTTGAATATGGTGTGTTTAGATATGAATTATGTTGTTGTTAGGTGCCGTCGAGTCGGTATCTGACTCATAGCGACCCTGTATACAACAGGTGAAACACTATTGTCAGTGCTTCTCTGCTGTTCATAGGGTTTTCAATGGCAGATTGATTTTTGGGAGGGGGTTGCCAGGTCCTTCTCCCAAGCCTACAGCGCCTGGTGTTCCCAGGTGGTCTCCCATCCAGGTACTAACCAGGCCCAACCCTGCTTAGCTTCCGAGATCTGACGGGATTGGATGCCACAGGGCTACGGGTGCAGGCAGATATGAATTATAAGGGGGGAGGCAAATAGGAGATTTTTTCTTTTTTTGGATGTGGGTTTTTTGCCTTTTATTAACTGGAAATTTCTCAGCTTTTTGATTTATTATTTACTAATTTATTTTTTGAGGCAGAATTTTGTGTGCTACCCATGGTAGTCTCAAGCAATCCTCCTGCTTCAGCCTCCTGAAGTACCTGAGACTATATAGGTGTGTGGCACCATGCCTGGCACAGCCATTTTAATTTTAAATATTTGTTTTGCCCTATTCACTCTCTCTTTCACCTAAGATCATACATATTTTAGACTGTCTGCTGTTGTCTCATACCTCTTAGATACTTTGTTCTGTGTTGAGTGTATTTCTGAGTCCACTGAAGAAATTTTTTGTTTCTGCTGGTTTTTCATTTTTAGCTTTCCGTTTTGTTATTTTTATAGTTTTCATCTTTTGTTGAATTTTTCTATTTGTTCATGCATGTGATTCACCTTTTCAGCAGAGCTTTTAGCATATTAGTTGTTGTTGTTGTTAGGTGCCGTCGAGTCGAGTCCGACTCATAGCGACCCTATGTACAGCAGATCGAAACACTTGCCGATTCTGTGCCAGGCAAACCATCTTATTTATGTTTAAGCCCATTGTTGCAGACACTGTGTTAATCCATCTGGTGGAGGGTTTTCCTCTTTTCCGTTGACCTGCCACTCTTCCAAACATG